>PVIR01014012.1:0-41114 GCA_004026965.1 Petromus typicus | reverse complement strand
AAAAAAATCAGCCCACCCAAATTTAATGACCCAATTCAAAAATGGATATCTGAAATGAACAGATATTTTTCAGAGGAAGAAGTAAGAGCAGCTAAGAAGCATGTGAAGAAATGCTCAACATCATTAGTCATTTGAGAGATGCAGATGAAAACTAACATTGAGATTTCATCTCACTCCACATAGAATGGCTGCCATTTCAGAATCAGCCAATGGCAATTGTTGGCGAGGCTGCGGAGAAGAAGGAACCCTTCTCCACTGTTGGTGGGACTGTAGACTCGTACAACCCCTGTGGAGATCAGTTTGGAGATTCCTCAAAAAAGCTAGGATTGGAGGTCCCATTTGACCCGGCCATTGCCCTGCTAGGTATATGCACACAAGAATTAAAAGACTCATATCACAGTGACATGTGTGCACCCATGTTTATAGCAGCCCAATTTGTGATCGCTACATCTTGGAAACAACCCAAGTGTCCATCAACTGGAGACTGGATAAAAAAGCTGTGGTTCTTCTACAGAATGGAGTATTACTCTGCCATAAAAATGATAAGTTTGAATCATTTCTACTTAAATGGACATACCTTGAGGTTATCCTTATAAGTGAAATAAATAGGGTACAGATAGGTACATATTGCATCTTTTCTCTGGTATGAGAAAATAAAGATGTAAATGAGTCCTAGAATTGTATGTTATATATTGTGAAATAGAAAATGCTCAATGTAAAATAGGAAGAAGGGGGAAAATGTTGAGATTGTAACAAAAAAGTAAGGAAACAAATTTTATGCATATGGGGGGGCGGTAGGGTGGGTAGGGCTATGGGAAAAAATGAGAATTAAGTTGTGTCTTATATTGGTACAAATTCCCATTATGGAGTGCAATCATGATGTGTATATGTGATGTACCAACAAAGATTAAAAAATTAAAAAAAATTTAAACCACTGTATTTTCAGATCACATGACCTACATCCATTCTGTTTAAACAAACCATTGTGAGTTTTTCTGTATTAGTGCATGAGGATCCATTGCACTACTTTCATAGCGTAGGAATTCAGATGCTGTTGTTTCTTAGGACTTATGTGTTTACACCTTTATAAATGTCATTTTATGAAGCTAAACAAAAGCACAGAAGTTCCGGCCTCTTGGTTAGTTAAAGCTGTCAGGCACTCTGAATTGACAGGCGCCTACACACGTACCAGACTCTGAAAGACACAGTCCTCACAGAGGCATTGGGTGTAAGTACTGCTAGCACTGCTGGTGTTCAGTGGGGAAACAGAGGCACTACGGAGAGTCGAGAGCTGAGCTGAGCCCAGGCGAGTGGGACACAGAGCCCCTCTGCCTCAGTGCCAGCCGTGCCATTTCTCAGAACTTGGGTGGCCCTGGAAGCATATGAGCTGGCAGTGCCAACACCAGCAACCCTGTGGTTGGAGGTGACATCACATACCAGACACATTGTCCACTGCGGGATCAGGACAGGCATCTCCCCCATTGACAGGGTCACTCCAGCTGTGCTGATGATCGTGTAGAAACCACCATGGCTGCTCTTCCTCCTCCTTGGGGCTCTGTCACTGGGCGCTGGCTGGACAGGGCAGCCCTTGGTGCCTCTGCACCTCACCTCTGCCCAGCCGAGGGCCCAGGGTGTGGTTAGTCACAGCCATGAAGGGCTTGGTGATGGCCTCACTGCTACCGTCTCATCCTGGGAGCCCAGCTGTGGGGCTCGGGGTCTGGCGGTGGCTTTGCTACTGTCCCTGGCCTGGGCCAATGGCTGCATAGCCCCAGTGTGGGGGCACATACCACTGTACCAAGGCCCTTTGCCATCCCTGCACCATGGGTGAGCGTGAGAGATAATGGGTTTCCACCCTAGAGCAGACCCCAGAGAACTGAAGAGATGTTCAAACATGAGCCTGTCCACTGCGGCATTGTTCACCAGAGCCAGTGCCTGTCGGGGGGTGGGGGATGGTAAATGAAATGCTGCATATACATACAGTGGAAGATGGTCCCTCCACGACAGGAAACGAGGCCCTGACTGCTTCAGTATGGATGAATCTCGCAAACATCATGCAAAATAAAGGAATCCAGATCCAAAGAGTGTCCGTCATTTGACCCCATTTATCTGCCATGCCCAGAATAGACAGATGTGTAGACCGCAGGTAGGTTCGTGGTGGTTCTGGGCACATATGAGGATGAGGGGACGGGGAGTGATAGCTGAGGGCTCAGGGCATGGTTTCCTGTTGGCTGATGAACGCTGAAGTTGTCCGTTGCCAACCTCAAAGGTTGTACGTACTGTAAGCAGCAGCCAGTGCTGCTGACCGGAAGGTGCGAGGCTGCCCTGTCCAGAGCCTACACCCTCACTGGGCTCCTCGTGCCTCATGCCACTCTCGTGTCCCTGTTGTTACAGGGACAGGAATCCTGGGCGCTGGCTCAGCTTCCAGAGAACCACCCTGAGTACTGTCAGCATGTTGGCAAGCTGCTCGCACGTGGGAAGTGCCCTGTGTTAGCATTTATTTTTCAGCCCTTGTTTTCATTCTGAAGGATGAGGGTCTTGTGTCTGTAAGACCCTTGAGGGCCAGGGTCAGGTTCATCCACCAAAATGTCTGGCTTGACTAACGCTTAGAAGTGTGATGAGCACGCTGTGTTCATGGATAAGAGGATCAGTATTGTAAGAGGTTGGTTTTCCTTGGCCTGATCTGTAAATTCAACACAGTCCCAATCAGTCCCTCATAGAACACAGCAAAAAACCGTCAAGTTTCTTTCAATTCTTTTTTTTTTTTTTGAGACAAGGTCTCGCTTTGTAGTTCAGGCTGGCCCTGAGCTCATCCTCAAACTCACATCACAGCAATCCTCCTGTCTCTGCCTCCCGAGGGCTGAGATTACAGGCGTGAGTGACTGCGCCCAGCACTGTGGTATGTGGTACTGATTGGTGCTGGGTGTGAGTTTCCATGCCCAGTATTGTATGTGGTTACTGGGGAATCGAACCTGGGCCCTTGTGCTTGCAAGACAGGCGCCGGAACCACTGAGCTAAATCTCCAGCCCCTTTCTCCCATTCTTGGAGCACACAGTGCTGAGTGCTTCATCTTCAGAAAGACCAAACTAAGGTGTTTTTCTCCTCTTTCCTCACCGTTCAGTGAGCTTCATCGTTGCTGCCCAGATGTGAGGGTTTCTCTCACCAGCGAAACACACTAGCCAAGTTCTCCCATGGACACAGCTGGGTGTATCACCTCTGAAGGTGACGCTTTACCTGCTAACAACATCAGATCCCACAGCGCAGCCCCATGAATGGCCCTCACACCCAAGACCCAAGTTGTGACTCTCGGTGGCTAGCCTCAGCCCCTTTCTTGGGATCAGTACAGAAGCTAGAGTGGCTCACAGAACCCCGGGAAGCACTTGGCATTACTAGTTTATTGCAGAGAAGAGTACAGAGACACATGACCTTGGAGAGTGTCAGGAAATGGGGAAATTTAATATCCATTGGAGATCAGTCACAGAATCTCACCAATCATTTTGTGGACACTGACCAATTCATTCTAAAGTTCACAAAGAGAGGCCATAGGCTCAGGGTAGCAGAGCTGGTGTTGAAGGACAGAGAGGGTGACACAAAGCCAGAGCTGCACTCATCAAGACAGTGTGGTGACGGCAAGAGAACAGACAGAGAACAGACTGAGATAGCCTGGACAAGAGTCCCCAACTGTCTCTCCACGATGGGGCAGGCACAACTTGGTGGCAGGACAGGCTGTTCGGAGGGGCAGTGAACACTTGCCCGAGGATGTGATCAGGTCTCTGAAGCTTTGCCTGAGACAGGCCTGGCTTCCGAGGCGTGCTTGTGCTGAAGTGCAGGGCACTGTGTGGTTGCCCAGGGCTGGGTGGATCTGCAGTGGCTGTTGTGGGTCCATCTTTCTTACCTCGATCATCCCTCCTCTCCCTTCGCATGTATGTGGTCTGGCCATCAGCAGTAGACAAGTGTACTGATCAACTTGCCCACTGCTAGAATCAATACCTGACACCCATAACTTAAAGGAGCAGAGGTTTAATGTGGCTTATATTTTAAGAGTACAGTCTATGGTTGTCTGGTACCAATGTAAAATTTCATGGTGGAAGGGATCTGCTCACCTCACGGCAGCCAGGAAGGAGAGAGAGAAGGAAGGAGCCAGGGAGGAAGAGGAAGCCTTCTAGGCCACGCCCCAGTGACCCACCTCTTCCTACCAGCCCGCTCAGCATGGACCCATTAATGGATGGATCCACGAAGGATCTAGCATCCTCTATCCTGTCACCTCCCAGGAGTCCCACTTCTGAATACGTGACACTAGAGGGACAGTCTCCACTTAAACTGTGGCAGTGACTACTTTTGAAAGCAAACCTTAGCCCCATTAAGGTTTTTAGACAGTTACAAAAAAAAGTTAAATTAGAAAGGCCAATTTCCTCCTAGAAAGTTATGAATCCCAGTGCACAGAAAGGGGTTTTGAGGAACAAAGACCAAAGGCAGAGATGAGGGAGCCTCCAGTGTCCGGGCTGAGTGAAGAAAGGGGACCTGTCTCCAGCCCCACTTGTCCACCTAACATTTAGACTCTCCCTTGCCAGGGTCACTTATTGTTGATAAATGATTTTTAAAACTTTTTGTTTTGAAACAATTCGACTTGTGGATTTGGTAAAAATAGGTTTCCTGTGAACTCTTCATCCAAGACTCCCAGAGATAACTTTCCTGACAGTCGTGCTCAGAACCAGGCCTTGACTCTGGTCCCCCACTCTTCGCGAAAGTACAGGCCCTCCTTGGTTTGCACCGTGTTTTGCATACTCTCACTTTTCTTATTGCTTGCTTCTGTTTCGGTGTGTGGTGCTATTGTGCCACAAGAGATTGTTTCCCCCAACAAATAGCTATGCATGAAACACACACACGTGGGTGCACGACGAGTGTGGTATTTACATTGTCTTCGCAGAAGTTCACGACTCTCACGCCTCCACTTTTCTTAGCTGAGCTCACTCTCTGAGAGCAGAGAGCTGACTTGTCCCCTCTGTCAATTCTCCCCGGCCTCCCCTGTTGTTACGTGGGCCTGACCACGAGCCTTTCTTATTCTTCCAGCAGTGACTCTAAAATGTTTCTTCTCACTGTATGACATAGGACTGCAGTGAAGGACAGGATATTGTTTTTTTTAATCTCTTAAGAGATTAAAGTAGATTTTAAATGTCCCCACCACAAAAAAAGTAAGTCTGTGAGGTAATGTATATGCTAATTAACATAACTGAGCCATCCCATAATACACATGTATTTCAAAACATCATATTGTGCAGGACACATATGTACAATTGTTTTGGCCAAAAATGACAGCTGAGCATGGTGGCAAACAGCTGTAATCTCAGAATCCTGGAAGGCTGAGGGTGGAGGATTGCCAGTTTGAGCCCAGCCTGGACAACTTAGCAATGTCGTGAGACTCTGTCTTACAAGAAAAAGGGGAGCTGAGAGGTAGCTCAGTACAAAGGCCCTGGGTTCAATCATCCCTATTGGGAAGAAAGGCAAAACAGAAGTGAATGTGCTTTTTTGCTTGTCTGCACTTAGCGCTTCCCAGGCCAACGTCTCCTCCCTGCCTTCCTCTCCTGGCGCAGGACTGGCCCCTTCTTCCCATTCTCCAGTCTGTGTGTGGACAGAGTTGTGTGAAGCAGCTCTTGTGGTTATGCCATTAGCTCATCTCAGACTAAGCTAAGTAATAGGGGAGGATTAACTAGTTCTTCTAAGTAGCACATTGCGGGGTGGCCCTGGCTTCTGGGGTGTATAGTGTGGTCCCTGTGACCCCAGGCTTCTATTTCACTAGCTTACTGACAGTAGGGTAAGAATCCATAAGGCTCCTTGGCCAGGTCAGTCCTGGGACGGTGCAGATGGAACAGCAGGGCCCCGTGCTCACCCCCAACCCAGTTGTGGAGCCAATGTGGTCATTCCCTTTATCTGAAGTACACTGAACAGATCTGGCCCAGGCACAGAAGGGATTAGATAGCTTGTCACCTGGAGTCAGCCAGTCCATCTTCAGTGATCATTCCATGAGGACAAGAAGGACTCCTTGGGTCTGGTGGCCACCTGGCCATGTGCTTTTTGGCTAGGCAAGGGCAGAAGAAGGATGATATCCTCTGTTTCTGTTGCTACACAGCAAACTAACAGTGCTTTGTGGCTTAAACCATAGTCATTTATTTGCTCCTGTTTCTGCAGTTGTAGCAGGGCTCGGGGTCTAGAAGAGCTGGTTTCTGCTTTCCATGGTAGTAGTTGAAGTAGTGTACTGGGGACACCACTGCTCCATGATGGCGCAGCCACCTGTTGGCTGGAGGCCTTGGAGACCCCTCCAGATGGGTAGCTTGGGCTTCTTATAGCACAACAGTCCAAGTTATGTGGGAGCTGGCTTCTCCCTGAGCACAAGAGAAACTGTTGACCGTCTTAAGGGTTAGATCCAGGGCTGGCCCAGTGTCGTTACACTTTGTTAGTGCAGGGAGATGACTGAAAAAGTCTGGATTCCACGGCAGGTGGTGACATGAGACACAATCACCAGCCGCTGTGGCCTGCTCAGGGCACGAGTGTGATGGCCATCACACTGTCCCCTTCCAATAGGCCCATGGTCTGTGGGGTCTCTGTGATCTCCTCACACCCTGGTTTCTACTTCCCCTTTTTAAAAAAAGTTTCTCAGTGTTTTTTTTTTTTCTCCTTGAATTGAACTAAGGAGCACTTGCACTTTTGAGGCTCAGAAAACAGATTACCAAGGTCTTGGCTGGTGGATAGTCAAGCACTTGTGCTGTCTGGAGTGTTTCCTGGTGAGCAGCAGCCATGTCTGCTCTTAGTAGAAGGTCTGTATCTACCTTCACCTCAGCGTTGCATTGCCAGAGCTCACGTCCTAGTTTAATGCTGTTCATCTTGGGAAGAAGGGACAAGGGGTAACCTCATTCTCTTCCAGTGTCAGGGGCTCAGGGATGGTGGCAGGTGCGTGGGTAGGCTGCTGGCTGTCTGTCCTCCTGCAGAAGGAGGGGACCTGAGATCAGAGGGGTCCAGATGCAGAGACGCCCGGGTCTCTGGAGCAGAGGGGCTGCTGTGTCTTGGGCCCAGGGAATGCTGGCTTCTCACTGGCTCGTGCTTCTTTTCTTTTAGTGGATATCATGGAGATCAAGGAAATTCGCCCAGGGAAGAACTCCAAGGACTTCGAGCGTGCGAAAGCAGTCCGCCAGAAGGAAGAGTGCTGCTTCACCATCTTGTATGGCACCCACTTCGTCCTCAGCACGCTCAGCTTGGCAAGTGGGTGCACATCTGTCTGCCCTTCTCCGTCCCTCTGCCTCAGTTTCCTCTGCAGAAGCTCTGTAATAGTAGATGTTCACACCTGCCTGCCCATTCACTTGCATCTGGGGCTTTATGGCTTTTAACCTGAGCCCTGCTGTGTGTCTCTGGGAAAGCTGCTTAACCTTTCTGAGCTGCAGCTGCTCAGCTGTGAAATGGGGACAGCAATCGGGCCTGTCACATTGGAATGTTAGGAGTTGAGAGCTGAATGTATGGTAACTAATGTGGTCAGTACAGGCGAGACTCCACTGGGCAAAAAGTCACCTGCATCCCTCCCCCAGATGTTGCACAGCAAACTCGACGCTGCTGTGATGGAGTGCTCTGGAGGTCTCATGAGCACGCAGGCCCATGACACGTGTACCGTGAGTGCACACTCGTGCACACAGTGACGTGTGTGCTTTCTGACTGCGCCTGTGGATCCATCAAAGAGCAGAGGCGCCATCAGGGTTGTGAGAAGGAAAACGGGGAGCAGCCCAGGCAGGTTACTCAGGGCAGCAGCTGTGAGAGCTTTCCGGTCCAGCTCTAGCACTACCGAGATAGGAGGGCCTGTCCAGTCTGGACTGATGAGAAAAGATAAGTCTTAAATGTTCCCCAAGTGGTGTAGGCCAAAGCAAGCCTTGGAAGTTGAGCAGTGCAGAGCATCTAGTGAAGGGTCAAACAGTTCTTCTTTACCATTCTTTCATCCAGCGTATAGATATGATTGTGTGTGTGCTGTGCTGGGGGCTTGAACCCAGAGCCTCATGCATGCTAGGCAGAGCTCTACCCCTGAGAAGCACCCAAACCCTGTCAAGTATCTGTTGAGCACGTGTTCTCTGCGACGTTGTAGACATTAAGAGAGTACAAGAGAAGAATAAGACCCAGTTGCTTCCTCTATGGAGCTCACAATCATGTGACCCAGAAGTTAAGGGCACTGTGATCGGTGCTGTAGTGCGCACACAGCACAGGGTGCGAGAGGAATACAGGTGCCTAATTCTAGGGAGGGCTTTGCACAGGGATGACGTATTTAAGCTGGATTTTGAAGCGTCTGTAGGAGTTGGAAGGATGGGGAGGGGAGTCCAGGAGGGACATGGCCTGACACAGTACTCAGAGACACAAGCAGCAACTTCGCAATGGGAGGTGATGAAGGAATGTCTGATTCTTGGCAGGTGGTGGCAGCAGAGATGGTGTGGGGCAGAGGGATCAGAGCCCCAGGATGAGCCCTGGTTGTTGCTCTCAGAGACCACAGGAGCCTCAGGTTGGGACCCCGGAAGCCAGCTTGGTGTCTGGCTCATGTCAAGATGTTTCCAGAGCCCTGAGTTTAAGGCCTGGCTTCAGAATCCAGCTTCTCATCCGCTGCTCTGGGACTCGGGGCCCACTGGAGCCTCAGTTTCCCCCTTGGCCAGGTGGGACAGAGGGAGGTGCAGAGTCAGACTGCTCACAGATGTTAATAGCACAGTGTGTGACCGCGACCGCAGTGCGGAGCAGGCGAGGGGCCAGCTGGATGCATGTGTCACAGACCTGTGAGGTCCCTCTGCTCTTAGAGGCTGAGGTCTCTGCTGCCCTCTTGTCATCTCACAGCAGTAGCATCACCTCCCTTCTCCTTCCCTGGCCTCCACTGGACCCAGGGAACACTGAGGGTCATGGTGGGTTGCACAGATCCCGGATGCTCCTCGGTGACCCGGTCCTTCCAGCCCCATCTCCCAAGAGCACATTCAGCCCTCAGGTCATCTCCAGAGTGACCCACCAATGGCCAGAGCACCTCCCGAAAGCCTGGCCTGTGACCCATGAGCCCCCTGGAGCCACTGTAGATGTGACACCTGCTGACCTGTTTCAGACTCTGACATCTGCCATTTCCCGAGCTGCCCGCTGCTAAACTCAGTCCCTGGGCGCTCTTCTGGCGTGGGCCTAGAGGCTAGTAAGCTCCAACTCTGGTGCAGATTCGGTGACGCAGATTCGGTGGCACAGTCACCTGCTGCTAACCTCAGTTCCTGGGCGCTCCCAGACTCTGACATCTGACACTGAAAGAGAACATGTGTGTTACCTGAGCCCGGTTTGTGGCATTGTGTTAGGTCCAAGGACACTGAGTTCTTACCCGGGGTCACCCAGTGGCTCCAGAGGGTAGTTTCCTGCTCTCCCCTCTGACCTAACTTCCCTGGGAGGCCCCAGTGATTCTCCAGAAGGCAGAGCTGAGGACTGAGTTCGAGCCCAGCCCAGATTCAGACCTCAGCTTTTCTGTTCATGGGTCAGTATGCCGTCCTGATGGCCGGGCTGGGGTCCTGTGTGAAGTCCTGTCTCTAGTGGCTTTGTCTGCTGTCATACACTGTTCTCAGTCTGGTCGCAGGAGAGAGGGAGCAGGGCGCGCTCCCTTCTCAAGAAGGGCCTGATCCCTCTGCGGAGGCCCCACCCTCATGTCTTCATCCGGACTCGGGCTGGCGTTAGGGCTTCAACCTCTGGATTCCGTCTGCAGATTCTGTCTGCAGAGATCTTCCCGGCCATTTATAGTGCTTTTCTTCCTGTCCCCTTTCCAGCTGACTCCAGAGAGGATGCAGTTATGTGGCTCTCGGGCCTGAAAATCTTGCACCAGGAAGCGAAGAGTGCGTCCACGCCCACCATCATCGAGAGGTACTCAGCTCCGCCTGCCATCCGCTTCCTGGCCTCTTCTGGGACCCTTGCCTGCTGTGAGCGAGCACTCAGAGATGCAAGTAGCAACTTGGCAGTGGTGTCATGGCGTCTGGTGCCAGTGTGCATCCTGGCTTTCAGGAGACACTGCTTTGTTCCTGAGTTGGAGATAGCTGTTGGTGCTGTCAGGGACGGGATGGCTCCGTGAGCGGCGGTCAGTGTCAGGCCTGGACCTGCCTGTCACTGCCTCCCTGCTGGTGGAGGCCTGCTCAGTTTGTCTCTTTAGTTTTGTGGGAATCCGATGGCACTCCCATGTGAGTTTCTTTCCCCAGCAAACCAAAGCCTTGTGGCACCATTTTCTCTTACCATCCTTTTGGGATGAATGACTGTCATGAGAGGGGACTGTCACTTGATAGGGACAAACAGGCTTAGGCATGGGGTCCTTAACCACAGGGAGCTGCTCCCCAATGTGGCCTTGGTGGAGGTTGGAAGACGCTTTTTGTGTCAGTCTCTTTGTCCCCATCCCATAGAACTTACTGAGACCTGTGTTATTTTCTAACTTTATTTTTCTCTCGTTCTTTTTGTTCTCCAATTTCTTTCCAGTTGGCTCAGAAAACAGATTTATTCTGTAGATCAAACCAGAAGAAACAGGTAAGAGTCCGTTTCCGTGCACTCCGATTGCCACTCGTGGCTGGAAGTTGCAGAGCTCTGGGGGCGGGCTGCGGTGGCCGGGGTCCTCCAGCTGCCGTGGTGAGGGCGGGGGCCCCCGGGTGAGGCTGTGCAGGGCGGGGCCTGCAGTCCAGTGGGAAAGCTGGTCCAGCTGCTGGCGTCTCTGCTACTGGGCACTTGGGCCTCTTCGGAGATGTTTGGGGACTTTGTGTCCAGGAACACACAATAAACACGGTCACCATGGTGCTTGCCCTTCATGGCAGGAGAGACTGACCTTGAGGAGTGAACTGAGCTGAGTGGCAGGGGTGAAAGCGCTGGGCAGGAGTAGACGGCGATGTGTGTGTTTCATTCTGTCCCCGGCCGGTACCTTGCGGAGTAGTCCCGTAGAGCACGGGCAGAGCTCTGTGTCAGACTGTCCTTCCCCTCTCTTTCCTCCTCCTCCTCCTCAGTCCTGGCATTGAACCTCAGGCCTTTCTGTTGGGCCACTGCCTCAGCCCTTTTTATTTTTTATTTTGAGACTCTCCTGTTAAGTCACTAAATTGCGCAGGTTGGGCTTGAGCTTTGATCCTCCTGCCTCAGTCTCCCAGAGTGCAGGGTTTAGAGGCGTGTGTCACAAGATGAATACAGTGTAGTCCTCGAGGTCATTTCCTTACTGATGGTGCCACTGGGTTCCCCAGATCATATCACTGTGGACAACCCTGCTGTGAGGCCTTCTGAGGTCCCTTTGTGTGGACGCCAGTACGGCGCATCCCCGATGTGGATACCAGCTCGCAAGTACATCGTGTACCGATGGTGCACTGGCTGGTGCTGTACACATCCACCTGTCCCCTTGGCACTGGCTCCCTCATCTCCAGCCCTCGCCTAGTGGGCACCCCGTGGGTGAGGCAGCGCTGTGATTTCTTTCCTTGAGGTTGGCCACTGTCTTGTTCGTGGGCCCCTTTTGGAGGTCACGGTCCTTAGTTATTCATAATGAGATGGTGAAGCCAACGAGGGTGACTTCCCCTGAGCTCTGTACCTGCCGGACACTGACTGAGCCCCACCCGCACAGCCTGTGTCAGCATCACACTGGACCTTCAGAGCGTTTTCCTTTTTGCTTATTCCTATTTTAGGCACTTCTGCTTCACCCCTTTGTTCCTGCAAGTCTGTCCCTCCCTAAGGAGACTGTCTGGCAGTGATGCCCGTCCCTTGTTGATGTCAGGCTGAGTATGGTCTCTGACTGGGTGACAGTTAGCCATTGGGCCCTTATGGCTGTGTCAGGGCCAGTGGTCCTACTGTGTGCATCTCTCTCTTTCCCACGTGTGCCCCGTGTTCCTGGCATCTGTCCTTGGGCCACCCTTTGTTGTCACAGGGTGGACCATGGAGGTCCCTGGGGGCCAGGGTCTGTCCATGCTGCCTCTCTGAGCCAAGGAGGGTGACGTCCCAGGGATGCTTTCCTTCTCTGTGGCTCACGTGATCACCCTGGAGACAGGCACTGCGTGACGGGAGCCATGTTGGCGTGGCTATCCCCACGGTGGAGCGTGGGTTAGTCAAGGCTCTGGAGTTGTGTGTGGCGAACACATGTGGTCTTCCTCGAGCCCAGGGTAGATTTTTCAAGTCCTCTGAGGATCCCCTTCCTGTGAGCTGGTCTGGGCCTCAGCACAGAGGTCACCCCATCTTGGACACAGTCCCTGGCCGCCTTGTGCTCTGTCCCCGTCCCCTGCTCCCTCCTGAGGGCCGAGCCTGCTGCTCCATCAGCACATGGAAAATCCCATCTCTTCCCACAGAGGGTTTTGAAAAGGAGCTTTGACTGAGGCACTGTGAAAGGGTGACTAACGTCAGCTCTGCCCTTTCCCTCCCTTTCCTGTCGCCTGTAGCAGGTTGATTTATGGTGTTTCCTGAGGAGAAACCAGGGGCGCCAGAGAAGGGAGGCCTGTTGGCAAGGGAGGCAGGTGCCATGCTGGCTTGGTGGGTGGCCAGGTCCCTGGGCTGTGCTGGGTCTGCTCCTGCTGCCCTTCTCGGCTTCTCCTGGGCAGAAAGGCAGCAGCTGGCACTGGTGGACAACCAGCTAGGCAGCGGCCCTTCCCAGAGCTCCTCAGTCACACTGGTCGTCCTCAGCCACTTGTTGTGCCAGGCTCCCATTTTAGAAGTGGGCACGGTGAGGCCACTCGGCTAAAGCAAGTCAGGGCTGCCCCAGGACGTGGGCTCATTATCAAGCCTGATTTATTTAGTTTTCAAATTAAAGTTTACTATTGAAAGCGACTATAAGGAAAAAATGAAAAAAGAACAGACTTTTCTTGCCTCTTACATGGCTAGAGAACAAAAAGACTATGGTTGGTTGATGGAAATGCACTTGAATTTAAGTGATTTTTTTTTATTTTTTAAAGACACAGAAGGAAAGATCATCTTTTATTTTGTTTTTGCCAAATATATATATTTCCAAAGGTTAAAAAAAATATAAAACTAGGGAAATGCAGAAATCCTGTTACACTCAGAAAAGATTAATAAACTTAAAATATTTGTGGTGAAAGATAAATCACAGCATTTGTAGAGCACTGTTTAGTGTACAGCACTGCGGATTAAGTGTGTTCACACTGGGGAGCCTTGGCAGCTGGGTCCCCCAGGACTTTTCTTCCCAGAGAGACTCTGCCCATTTCCCTTAGAAGCCACTGCTCTCCGTCTCTGTGAACAAGATACTTTAGACACCTCGTGTCACTGGAGGGAAATCTGCGCGCCAAATGTGACATCCTTAGGCTCATTCCGCTGTAGCATTTGTTAGAATTTCCTTCCTCTTAGGGACATACAACATCGCATGCATCCATGTGTTTATTCATCCAGCCGTGGACACCCGGGTGGCTTCCTGCTTTCTGCTACCGTGAGTGGTGCAGCTGGGAATGCGGTTGTGCAGACAGATGCCTGTTGGGTCCTCTGCTCTCAGTTCTCTGTGGAGTTGCTGGAGTCACTGATGACTTCACGTTGTAAGGATGTGCCAGGGGGTTTCCGCAGTGGCAGCGCCACTCAGGGTCCTCCAGCAGCACACAGGGCCTCTCCTCATCCTCATGGTGCTTTTTCATTCCTTCCTCTGTCCTCACTCCCTGTCACTACCTCAATTCTTAGCCTCACGGGCGATGAAGATCTGACATGAGCCTGTTCTTCAGTCACCAATGTCACTGTTGTGTACGCTTTTCTGCTGATACCTCTAACGTACCTAGAGTCCCTGTACTGGTTCTTTTTTTTTTTTTTTTTTTTTTTTTTAGGGTTTTTGAGACAGAGTCTCACTTTGTAGTTCAGGCTGGCCCTGAGCTCAGCCTCAGACTGACATCACAGCAATCCTCCTGCCTCTGCCTCCCGAGTGCTGAGATTACAGGCGTGAGCCACCACGCCTGGCACTGTGGTATATGGTACTGGTTGCTGCTGGGCATGAGTCTCCACGCCCTGTATGGTATGTGGTTACTGGGGAATTGAACCTGGGTCCTTGCGCTTGCAAGACAGGCGCCGGAACCACTGAGCTAACTCCCTGGACCCCTGTACTGGTTCTGATGTGGCTGATGAGCCTGGGGTTCTGGCTCAATCAGATAGAAATCACGAGTTGGCCAAGTGTAGCTCTTTGAGCCTTACAAGCCCTCAGCTTTGACTGCCACTGGCCGTCAGCTGACGGTGTTGGACTCTGCTTGCTGCTCAGAGTGAGCAGCTGCCTCCGGGACTTCTGGGTGGTGCTTAGGATCTCTCCATTCCTGTCTATCCTTCTCTGGCGCTAGCCCTCTTCAGTATCACTGGCTCTGGCTGCTGGCTGCTTTGGGCACTAATGGGCTTTGGTGTTACGAGCTATTTTGGACCAGCTCAGGACTGTGTATCCAAGATAAAAGTCAGAGACAGGCAGAAGTGTGCCATCTGGATAGGCTCTATGAGCACTTAGGCTGTAACTCGAGAAGTAGCAGCTCACGGGCTGAACCTGCTAAGGGTATGAGGCGGTTGCTGGTGGAGGAGAAAGGGCAGTGATGGAGGTGCAGTGTTGGACCCAGTGACAAGTAGGGGAGCTGCTCTCACAGATGTGATGGACGAGGGCTGCGGTGACCTAGGGAAGCTGCAGTGCTCTGGAGAGGTTCATTTGCGGCAGCTGTGGAGGGAAAATGGAAGCACCTCTTGGCCAGCTTGGGCCTGGCTCTCCTGGCACCCTGTGGCAGATTGTACTGCATTTACATAAGCAGAACACACTTCCTTTCTTCTCTGGCCCTGCAGGGACAGAGAGGAGCCTGGGTTGGGCCTGCAGGAGGAGGGCGGGGAATGCCTTGCAGGGGGATCCAGGTGTGCGTCCATTTATGGCCTTGAATGCAAATGAGTTTCATGTGGTTGCCATTCGGGGCTCCAGCATCGCAGCTGCCTGGTGAGGCTTTTGTGGCTGCTGTGCAGTTCCTGGTCATGATATGGCTTTTGTTGTAGGAAATCTGAAGTAAAATGTGTATTATGAAGCCCAGCGTGGAGGCCTAAGGACTCTGGAGTGTCCGAATCTCCTGGAGGGGCTGTTGAACACAGGTTGCAGGCTCTATCTCATTGGTATCTGACTGTGGTTCAGGGTTGGGACTGAAGAATTTGCATTTGAACAAATCCCTCAGTGACATGGCTCGGAAACTGCTAGACAGTCAGCACTTTATAGGTAGCCTGACTAGTACAGGGCGCGCTGATCATGCATTGCTGTCTAAAACTATATTTATGAAAGTTAAATAAAATGAACAAATCAGTCCGCAGTCACAGTAGTCCTGTGTGGACAGTGCCCAGCATGTGTGGATCTAGGACATTTCCAGCATATTGACTGGGCTAAGATTTGAACCTGAGCTCTGACACTTACTGGACATGTGAATTGGGACAAATGATTTCATTTTTCTGTGCCTCAGTTTCTCCCCTGGAAGAGAGAAATAAGAGCCCCTACCTCATATCCAGGGTTGATTGTGAGAATTCAGTGAGTGAGTATGAAAAAGTGGCTTGTAGTAAACATTCAACATTAAATGTTTATTATTGTCACTAATATGAAAAGCTGAGTGTGGTGGAGGACTTGTCCTGCATTGGGGGCCAGGTGAGTTTCAGGGCTGCTAACTTGGCTCCTTGGGTAATGGCTGTGTGGGTGTAGTGTGAAGGATTCTGGGAAATGGCCAGACTGGGAAGGACAGAGTACATCAGGATTGTTTGGTGATGTCTGCCATGAAAGAAGGTGAGACTGTGGTGGTACTTGGGGAAATTTTTATTCTCCTTCCCTCCAGAGGTTGATCCAAGCTGTTCTGTTTGTGTGCAGGGCTCATACAGTGGGGAGTATATAGGGGATCAGCCCTGTGCACCATATTCACATGCATGGACCTGTCATTGTGTCATCAGGCAGGGTCTGTGGAGGGCCCCCCAGAGAGACAAGAGGAGCTCGGCTTGGCTAGACCCTTGATGTCTTGTAGCAGAAAAGCGTTTCTGGATGCGACAGTGAGAGGCATAGGTGGATTTATTAAGCAGAGTTAGAAAGTAAGTGAGCCAGGGAAGGAACCTCAGCCTGAGGAGCTGAAGGGGGCTCCACTCTGATGGGATGGTCGGACTGACCCACTGGTCCACAGAGGAGTGAGGCCAGGTCCTGTGGAGGCAGGGCAGCCATGATCGGGTAGGCTGCCATCTTGGTGCTGCTTGTGCAAGATGGCTCTGGAGAGGCTGTGGCCTGAGGGGCCATCTGGTCTGCTGGCGGTGCTGGCTTCTGCTGGGGTGTCTCAGTATGGTAGATGCTGTGCTAGAGTCCAAGGTGACCACAGGCTGAGGACAGTGGCTGCAGCCTTCTGGGTGCACACAGGTGGTTGAATGTCCCTCAGTGTTGGAGGAGGACACATTGTGTGAATTTGGGGCTAATCTATCTGCATCACCAGCTCTGAGACGGACCCTCCCTGAATGGTTAAGCTGCCTCTGTGCAGAGCTGAGCAGGATCTGACCCCGAGGTGTCAGGTAGTACAGGAGACAGATGCAAAATGAGGGCTATGCTATGTTTTGTGCTGAGCATCTGTACAGCAGTAAAGAATCCTCCACTTTCCCTTTTTGTAAAAAAAGAAGTAAAAGCAGCTGTTAAGGGATGTAGCTCAGCCGCGCAGTGCCTTCCTGACAAGAGTGAGCCCCTGAGCTCAATTCCCAGTATCAAAAAGTAAACAAAAAACAGCTTTTAAGCTCCAACTGACTCAGAAGAAAACACAAATGGTGTTTTTAATGAGTAACAGGTTAGGGGTGCAGATGTGCCCTGCCTCTGGCTCCTCAGCCAGCCAACTCTCTGGCCTTGTGGAAGCCGAGGGTGCTGGCCTGCAATGGGTGGGCACGGAACAGCTTGCAGGTCATGTGCTGTGATGTCCCAGAGGCCATTAGAGCCAGGGGGAGGCAGAAGATGGGACACTGGAAGGAGCACTGGGTGGCACCATGCTGCCCCCTCTGACAGTGACCGTGCAGGCCAGGCCGATGGTGCTGGGGACCCGGGCCATCTTCTCCCCTCCTTGGTCACACTGCTCTCTCCAGTTTGCCACGTGCTCATCTCTGGGCAGAGAGGTCTGGATCTCACGCCCGAGGTTTTACCAGCGGGAGGAGGTTCTCGCTCAATTTGTGTAGAAATCATGAACTGGGAGAGTGTGGTTCTTTCCATGTGAACTTCTCTGAACTTCCAACACCTGGAGTTATTCACTGTTTTTAGTGTCAGTAGCCCTCCTTGCCACTTAGAGGCGGCAGCTGCCAGCAAGTCTTGGGCCATCTTCTAGCCCTTGACAGTGGTGGCTTCCAGTTTTCACTGCTGTGTGCCTTTCTCTGCCTGCCAGCTGTGACGGCTTGGCTCTTGGCCACATTCGGTGCCAGGACTCCGGCGTTAGCAGCTCTTGGAGTTCTAGCCCGGTTCGCTCTCCCTGACCTGAATCAGGAACAGTGGGAGCGTCCAGTAGAAAATTGAAGTGCCTCCTATCTTGGCCTCCACCTTGAGCCCTGAATGTTTCGATTTTGTTTGGTGTTTAGTATTCTGGAGGCAGATTGGGGAGAAGCCATGGGGTGGCTGCACCCTGCACTACCGATCCCTCAGGTTGATGGAAATGGGATTGTTCTCTTTTATAGCATCAGCCTCCGGGAGCTGAAGGCCATCTTACCCCTGGTCAACTTCAAAGTGAGCAGTGCCAAGTTCCTCAAAGATAAGTTTGTGGTAAGTTTTGTAACTCAGCCTGGGAATGTAACGATGTCAGAGCCACTGAGCCGCTCTCCCTGAGCCTACGATGGCACTGAGCTCTGTGCAGTGGTCCCTGAGGGTCCTTGGCCTCCCGTGTGTGTCTGCCCTGCCCACTGTGGGGTCTCGTGTGAGGCCCTGAGCTCAGTTCCCATTCCCCATCCTCAGAGGTTGTCCTCTGTGAAGACTGTTTGACTTGGAACGTCTACACTCGGACCTGTTTCCACCAGGCCATCTTCCATGATTCCCCTGACTTTCTTGCAGGCTGCTTCCTTCCTAGAGTGATGAGCACATGTGTATCTTTTGGAAACATCATGAAAGACCTGATACACAGGGTGCCAGGATGGGGTGCAGGTCCTGGAAGGGTGCTTGTCAGGGCTAGCTCTCCTCCTCTGCTCATCTTTCCACACGTCACAGGGCTTGTTGATGGTCTTGGACAGTCAGGCTGTTGGTGGAGCAGGGCAGGGAAGCCGCTCTGGGAGAGTGGGTGCATCGGGGTGGGATGGATGGCAGTGATGAGTGAGCACCGAGACTGACCCTCTTACCAGAGTGACCCCCTCCACCTCAGGACCCCCGGGTCAGCCATCTTGCCTGGGTGCCTCTGCTGAGAAGTTTATTTTCTTTTTGTATTAATGAGCTCCTGGGAAAAACTGGCCCATTTCACCGCTGGCCAGGCCAGCCTTTGACAGGCCCTCCAACTCTCCCCACTCATTCTCATGGGAAAGAAATGAGAGGGATTTAAAAGGAGGAGAAAGCTGGCGCAAGCATTTCCATCGACCCCCATGTAATGGGAATACTGTTCTTCATCAAGCGTTTCTGTAGTCAGGCATTTTGTAGATACCATTTGGTTTTAAGAATGCTCCAAGAGGGTGGTAGCAGTGCTCCCATTTTGTAGATGAAGAAACTGAGGTTCCAAAAGGGTAAATTGTATATGTTTTGCTTCAACAGCAACTGCAAAAACTCAACAAACCAACACGAAGGGTGAATTACCTAATGCAATTGATGATTGCTGAGCTCTGACTGCTGATTGTCAGGTTTTTAAAAGTTTATGCTTTAAAAATAATTTTTAAGTCATGCCTTATGCATGCACATGGATATAGAAATCTGAAGGCTCAAAACGGGAGACATCCATTATGATGTGGGGAAGCAAAGATTTTCCCTCTTGGGGCTCAAGGACGGGGTCTTTGCATGAATCCCAGCCAAATGAGTTAGGAAACTCGCAGACAGGCTTGGTTAGAGGGACTCAGCTTTGATTTTAGCAGACATGCAGAGTATCAGTCGCATTTCTGTGAACTGGCCGGAGGGTTTTTGCTGGTAGACTTCCAACGTTATGTGGTCATTTTTTTTTTTTTATATATTTACAGGAAATTAGTGCACACAAAGACGAACTCAGCTTTGAACAGTTTCATCTCTTCTATAAAATACTTATGTTTGAGCAGCAAAAACTGGTAAGAGGATTCTTGAACAAACATTTGATGAAATGCTCTTCTGTTTTCCTCATGTTGCAGCCTGGCACGCATCTGAGAGACCCCAAGGAGGGCGATCTCCGTGCTAGTCAAGGAAGCACAAGATGGCAGTGCCAGTAACATGCTGTTTTCATTTATTAGCTGGAAAAAAGTTAGCAGCATGGTAGTGCAGTGGGAAAGTGTGTGAGTGTGGGGTGTCACCACCCTGTCCTGCGAATGTGCCTGCCCGTCAGTTCAACCATAACAGCATCTGAAGGTATTAAAGTGAAAAGGTGCTACCAGCTCTTCTGTGCTATCTCATTGTGGAAGGAAGTGTAGCAAATTATTCCTAGTGGCCATCTCTAAATTGAGACAGTGTGTTTTGCTTTATATAATCTTCATGTTTTTATGAGGACTTTTTGATTAAAAGAATAGTCTACTTTGAAATTAAGATCAGATACATTTTGATCTGAAGGTGACATTTCAGGCTGACCCAAGATTTATTTGTATTTCAATGTGTACTTTACGTTATGCCTCCCTTGAAAGCACCGTGTGTGTGTGTGTGTGTGTGTGTGTGTGTGTGTGAATGAATGTGAGTGAGTGTGTCACATTACACCTACATCTGGCTAGCCTTGGCCTGTCTAGCAATTTAAATATTTTCAGAATTAACTGTCTACATTTAAAACTTGAGAGATTGTATATTAAAATTCAGATTTTTGGCTTCTGTTGAAAAAAACTGAAATCTATCTGAAAAAGGGCCCCTGTTTCTCTGACAGTCTTGTAGAAAGGAGCAGACTTGCTTGGTAGCCCCAGATGCACCCACTAATTTGCATTGTCTGGCTGGCTGTGCAGAACTTCTGAGTTGGCAGCGACTGTGCCCAGGGCCCCAATTTTTAATTGCAATGTGGCCCTCAGCCTTCTTTACTCCATAGTCTAGAATTCCAATACCAAAACCCCAACATACACAACTAGTTTCCAGCCTGGGACAAATTTGAGAATCTGCCCTGGCCCCTCCCCTCTCTCTTGAGCATCCCCCTGGAAGGGGAGGAAAAGCATAGTCTAGAGGGGAGTTGGTCTCTCTGGCACCCTGGAGAGATGGCATTATCTGCACACTCATGAGCCTCAGACCCACATCTTGGGCGTGGGCTTATCCTTGTTAGTAACTAAATGGTTTCCAGTTTGAGGTTGGCACTCTCAGGCCTCACGGTTTCTGAAAGTCTGGTGGCAGCAGAAGAGGAATGTGCTTTGCTGTGCGTTCCGCATTGGTAACGGGTGCATGGCTAGCCAGGCTGTGATGGTATCCTTAGTGCTGCTGGCTACTGACACTTCCCTAGGCAGACTGTGCGCTAAGGCCCTGTTCTCTAAATATTTAATTATCCCCAGAGCCTTGGGAAAGAGAAACTGGGATTATGCCCATTTTATGGAGGGGAAACTAAGGCCCAGAGGTTACTTGCTAGAGTTCCCGCCCCTGGGAAGCTGTGTACTAGGATCTGAGTCCTGCCCGTCTTCAGTGACAGCCACTGGTTTGTCACGTTCATTCTCAGAACTCTTGGGCTAGGACAGAACAATGTGACCCCGCCCACTGATCTGATACCCATCAGCTACCACTGCAGGTCGCTGCCATCTACTACCCTGGCGATCCCACCCTCTACCTCTTCTAGGACTCTGAAGCAAACTTTAGACATTTTATCAGTTCATCTGTAAATATTTTAATCACATTCCCAGCTCCCTCCTGTCACCCCTTTGGGGTCCCCCAGTTAGAATACTGCTTACACCCTTGTGGAGAAATGCTTTCAGTGGAAAGAACTGAGCTCCACAGAGCCACCATCTCTGGACCTGGGCTGCACTTGGCAGAAGAGTGCTGGGGCTCGTTTTGTAGCTCCGAAGTGGGTATGGGCGAGAGCAGGAGTCAGCCACGGGCGATGCTTGCCAGAGGGCTGGGATGGTGCCAGGAAAGAGGAGAGTCCACAGGGCGGAAGTCGTGCATCTCACTGGTTTTCCTATTGTTTTTAACATTTTAAAAAATGTTTTTATATATATGCACCTTACATAATGATTACATTCATTGTCGGAGACAGGTGCAAATACCCAATACATCATGATTCTTTATTCCTCTTTCCTATTTATACAGTTTTTTTCTTCTTTTCTGGCCAGCGTGGATTTATTTATCTTACAAGTTATTATCAAGCTAACATAAACACAGATTAACAGCCAAACTTACAGGCCAAAAAACATAAAACTACCATATCAAGTCAAAGTAAACCCATAGATATGCTGACCATGTTGGATTGTGGTAACTATATTTTTTTCTATTTCTCCCTCTATTGTCTGTCTTTTATTTTGTACTTTATTCATTTATTTTTTCTTGTACTGAGGATCCTACTCTGGCCCTTGTGTTTTCAAGGTTGGCGCAGTGCCACTTGAGCTAAATCTCCAGCCCTGTACTTTATTTATATATGGTTTTGTGTTTCTCAGAGAAATTATGTGATTTTTAGTAGTATATATTTGCAGCACCTACATTGCTTGTGATGCATTGATGCCTATACCTAACTGCTCTCAATTCTTTTCTCCCTCTTTCTACTCCTCTCTTTAAAATTTTTTAAAAAAATTTGCCTGCATCAGATTATTTTGTATATCCTTAGCAAGTTAATTATCGTAAGTACAGAGTAGATCGCAAATTTTTCCCCCACTCTGTAGGCTGTCTCTTCACTGTGTTGATGGTTTCCTTTGCTGTGCAGAAGCTTTTTAGTTTAATGTGATCCTATTTGTTGACTGTTAGTAGCATTTGGTGCAACCAGGGTTCTGCTCAGAAAGTCTTTGCCAATGCCTGTGTCTTCAAGAGTTTTCCTTATTTTGTCTTCCAGCAGATAGTTTCTGTTTTAATGGTTCGATCTTTGGTCCATTTTAGTTTTAGATTAATGCATAGTTAGATAGATGACTCTAGGCTCAGTCTTTGGCATGTGAATAGCCAGTTTAACCAGCCATCATTTGTTGAAGAGCTAATTTTTATCCAGTGAAAATATTTAGTCCCTTTGTTGAGGATAAGGTAGCTGAGTGTGGCTGGAGTTGTTTCTGCTTCTTCTTTTTTATGCCATTCATTCACAAGTCTGCTTTTTTTGTTTTTGCCAATATCATGCTGTTATCATTGTAGCTTTGTGGTATAACTTCAATGCCTTCTGCCTTTCCCTTGTTACTCAGTCTTGCTTTTGCTATTCTAGGTCTCTTATGGTTGTTTTCTTTAGTTCTGAGAGGTATGTTGATATTTTGATTGGGATTATGTTAAATCTGTATATGTTTTGGAAACATAGCCATTTTGACTATACTGATTCTGCCTGTTCACAGTAGGGGATGTCTTTCCATTTTCTGATGTCCTCTTCAATCTCCTTTTCATTGTATTGTAGTTTTCACTGTAGAGGTCTTTTACTTCCTTGGTTAGGTTAATTCCTAAGTATTTCATTTTTGTCATGCTGTTGTGAAAGGTGAGTTTATTATGGTGTACTGGAACACTATTGCTATTGATTTTTTTCAGTGCTGACTTTATGTTCTATGCTAGTAAATTTGGGAACAGATTCTAGGAATCTTTTGGGAGAGTTTTTGGAATGTTCTGTGTAGAGGAAGGAGCCTGCCTTCTGGAAATGATAATCTGACTTTTTTCCTGTTTATATTCTTTTTGTTCTTTTCTCTTGTCTAGTTGCTCTGGCTAATGTTTTGAGAACTAAGTTGAACAGGAATAGTGAAAACAGACATCCTAGTTTTGTTCCTGACTTTAGAAGGAATGCTTTCAGCTTCTGTTCATCATTCACCATGATGCCAAACAGTGATCTGTCCTAGGCCACTTTTATCAGATTGAAATAAAATCTGTCTATACCTGTATTCTCTTAGAGTTGCTATCATGAGTGGATGTTGGATTCTGTCAAATGCCTTTCTGCATGTATGAAGATGATCACATGATTTTGTCATTGCTTTTATTTATGTGGTGAATTACATTTATTGACTTGAATATGTTGAACCATCTCTGTCTCCCTGGAATGAATCCTTTTTAGTCATTATGCAATATCTTTTTGATTATTTAGTATATTTTATTAACCAATATCTTTCTGAGGATTGTTTTATTTTTTGAGACAGGGTCTTGCTTTGTAGTTCAGGCTGGCCCTGAGCTCAGCCTGAAGCTCACATCACAGCAATCCTCGTGCCTCTGCCTCCCGAGTGCTGGGATGACAGGTGTGAGCCACCATGCCCGGCACTGTGGTATATGTGGTACTGATTGCTGCTGGGCGAGAGTCTCCATACCCAGTATTGTATGTGGTTACCAGGGGATTGAACCTGGGCCCTTGCACTTGTAAGACAGGCACCAGAACCACTGAGCTAAATCCGCGGCCCCTTTCTGAGGATTTTTGCATCTATGTTCATTAAAGAGGTTGACCTGTAGTTCTCCTTTTTGGTTGGGTCCTTTTCTGGTTTTGAAATCAGGGAAATGCTTCCAGGAATGACTTTGGAAGTGCTGGTTCCCTTTCAGTTTCATTAGAGGGTTTGAGGAGTATTGGCATCAGATCTTCTGTAAAGTTCTTTTTTTTTTGAGACAGGGTCTCGCTTTGTAGTTCAGGCTGGCCCTGAGCTCACCCTCAAATTCACATCACAGCAATCCTCCTGCCTCTGCCTCCCGAGTGCTGGGATTACAGGCGTGAACCACCACGCCCGGCACTGTGGTGTGTGGTACTGATTGCTGCTGGGTGTGGGTCTCCACGCCCAGTATAGGTATGTGGTTACGGGGGATTGAACCCCGGGCCCTCGCGCTTGAAAGACAGGTGCCGGAACCACTGAGCTAAATCCCCGGCCCTTCTCTAAAGTTCTTATAGAATTCAGAGTGAATCTGTTGGGATGTGGGCTTTTTGTGGTAATTTTTTTCATTACTCCTTTGTTTTCATTGACCGATACTGAATTCTTCAGGATTTTTTGTTTCTTAGTTTTTTTGAGACAGGGTCTTGCTTTGTAGTTCAAGCTGACCCCGAACTTACTGTGCAGCCTAGGGTAGCCTCAAACTCTTGGTAATTCCTCCTGCCTCTGCCTCCCTAGTGCTGGGATTTCAGGCGTGAGCCACCATGTACAGACAGACTCTTCAGGATTTTTATATCTTCTTGGTTCAGCTTTGATAGTTCATATGTATCTAGGAATCTGTCTTTTTCTTCTTAATTTTCCATTTTATTAGAGTATAGGTTCTCAAAGTAGTTACCAGGGATCTGGATTTCAGCAGAATCCCATGTGATTTCACATTTTTAATTTGGTGGAGTTGAGTCCTCTCTTATTTTGGTAAAATGGGCTAAGTATTTGTCCATTTTGTTCTTTCAAAGAAGCAACTCCAAATTCTTAATTCTCTGTATTTTTTGTCTCAGTTTAATCAACTTCTCCTCTGAGGTTTAAACTTCCCTTCTTCGGGCTGGCTGTGGATTTGGATGGTTCTTGTTTTAGGACCTTGATGTTATTTATATGAACTTGCTTTATATTTGTGAAGTGGGTATTCATTGTGTCCTATAGGTTCCAGTATATTTTAATCTCATTCACATGTTTGTTGTCAGAACTGTATGAGGGTTTTGTTTAATATCCATGTCTTTGCATAGCTTCATTTCTTTTGACAGTGATTTCCAGTTTCATTGTAGTATGATATGATAATATGCATGGGATAATTTTGATTCTTTTGGATTTACTTAAAGCGTGCTGTATTCACTAGTATGTGATCTATTTTGGAGAAAGTCCAGTGTACTTCTGGGAAGATTGTGTGTTCTGTTGTTCAATGGAACTCTCTCTAAATACGCATTCAATCTATTTATTTGAAAGTTTTGTTCAACTCTGATATTTCTTTGTTGATTTTTTGGTCTAGTTGATTTATTTGTGACAGTGAGTCTTGATGTCCCCATTACAATTGTGTTGCTGTTCTGATCTTTCATGTGCATTAGTGTTTGTTTTATGAAGCTGGATGCACTGATATTTGGTGCGTATATTTTTATAATTGTTATATCTCTATATTGAATTGTTCCCTTAACTAGTACGTACTGACCTTCTTTGCCTTTTTGATCAGTTTCACTTGAAATTCAGTGTCTCAAATTAGGATAGCTACTCCTGCTTTTTGCTTGGTTTCCATTGTACAGAATATTATTTTCCACCCTTTGATTTTAAATCTGTGAATTTCTTTTAAAATTAAGTGCATTTGATGTTGTATACCATTGTATTTTGTTTCTTGACCCATTCTGCCAGTCTGTGTCTCCTGGTTGGGAACTGAAAGCATTCACAGTGAGCGTTACTACTGAGAAGTACTGAGTTATTCCTGCCATTGTGTTGTTTTCCTATTCTGATTTCCCTTTTTTTTTTCCATGTGCTTAGCTCCTTCTCCTGCCTGGTGTGTTCATTCATTTTGACTAATTGGCATTGCTGGCTTTATCGCCTCTTTCTAGGAAATCCTTGAGAATTTTTTGTAACGCTGGTTTGGTGATTGTGAATTTCTTGCGGTGCTCCTTGTCATGGAAACACTTTGTGTCTATGAATTTTAAAGACAAGTTTTATAAGATACATAAATCAAAGTTAGAAGTTGTTATCTTCTAGGTTATGAAACACTTAGAGCTTTCCTGGCCTTTAAAGTTTTGTGCTGAGAAATATGATACAATTCTAACGGATTTACCATTCATGGACCATATGTGATTCATTCTCTTTCTCTAAAAGCTTTTCATATTTGTGTCTTTGAGTCAACAGACTCCTGTTGTCTGAGCATTACGTGGTGTGGAGATGTTCTCATCTGTTCATTAGTGTTTAGGGATCTATATCTATATACTTCCCTCTCCATATTTGGAAGTTTTCTATCATTTCTGTGTAGAGGTTTTTTTGGTTTTTTTAAATGCCTTTTCTGTTGTCATCTTATTTTTCAGTTACTCCAGTTATTCGTACAGTAGCTTTTGGACCATTTAGCAGCTTTTTAATACATGTTCTCTTGTTGCTTTTAAGGTGTCTTTGATTAGCTGAGATTTAAAGGCATTATTTTCTAGTTCTGAGATTCTGTCCTCACACTGGTCACTTCTGCTGCCCAACTTTAACTATAAGTTTTAATCCCTGAATTTCTGATTAAAACTTTTGCAGGGACTCTAATACTTTGTTAAACTGGTCATTTGTTTTATATCCCTTTGTTTAGCTTAGCTAGATTTTTACTAGTATCTTCTGAAAGCTTGTGAATCATTTTGGTTATTACTTCTCTTATCTGTTTAGTTACATCTTCTGTGATCCTGCTGAGCACCTCTTTGATCTGTGTTCTAACAATCCCTATTGTCCTTTGGAGTAATTTTGGGGTGTGGTTTATCTTGATGCTCCCTGAGTTGCCTTCAGGAGAGTTGGAAGTTCGGGGAACCATTTTGTGGCCTTGTCTTCTCGTATTCCCATAGTTTTTATTTGTTCTTTTGTTTTTTTGTGTGTGTGTGTGCTGAGGTTTATGGATGCTTAGAGTATAAAAACGTTCCTGCTAGTGCAGAGATCTCTGTAGTTACTCCTCAGTGATAGACTTTGGCCATGGTTAGTCATAGTGCGTTGTATCAGCCCTAAGATCTGACTCCCTTGTTTCATTTGGGAGTGAAAGATGCTTGTGATAGGCACAACGCCATGTTCCCTGGATACATACTTTAGGATCATTAATGTCACAGAGGCAATCCGAGTTGGGCTTACAGAGAAAGCCCATTAATATCAACAGTTGTTTAGCCTCGGTAATATCAAGCAAATCAGCTTTGGTAACATCATCAAAGACAAGTTGGATATTAACATATCATAGAACTGATTATGTGCCACCCTTATCCCTAAAGAAATCCACAGTTACAATGTAAACATAAAGACTGCCTAAGTATTGACTTATAGCTATTATGTCCCAAATGCAACAACTGCATATCCACTAGTGGGAGAAAAGAATTCAACAATAACATTATAAAATAACTATCTAAATTTAAAGATTAGTGAAACTTTATGGTTATACTGTTAAAGATAGAGGGGCTAAGGAACAAGAGAATGCAAGAAGAAAAATTTGAAACCTTAAATTATGTGCAATGAGAGGAAGTGATACAAGTGATCTGATTGGGAGTAGAAAGATGTTTATAGAATGAGATAAATGTAATGAAAAACTAAATATAAAAAGAGGGAGGAAAATCAGATAGGAAAAGAGAGAAAATATTAAAAGGAGAAAAAAGAGGAAAAGAGAAAAGAAGTAAAAAGAAACAAGAAGAAAAAGGACAAAGGAAAGTCCCCCAAACCCCAGTGAATGGGAGAGGAAAAGAAGGAAAAAGAAAAAATAAACAAAACAACATATACACAGAAAGAAATTTCTCTGTGATTCTAGAGATGTGGTTTTCTTCCACAATGTGTAATTTTGGGGTAGTGTCCGTATCAGGATGTGTACCTGCTCAGGCTGGTGCAGAGAAGGCCGTCAGCCCCGGATCCCCACTGGACGCAGGCACCAGCAGACAGCGGGACTTGGGTGAGGGCACCAGCGCCATGACCTTCAGATCCAGAGCAACTCAGACTGGACCTGGCCTCTGGCCTTGGGAGCGGGGCCTGTGTCCTCTGGTCCTTTAGCTCAGACCCCTCACTGGGCTTTCCGGCCATGCCCTGACCGAGGCTGTCTCCCAGGGTGTCCCTCACTGGGTCACGGTAGGACATGACACTGGGAGGCCTGAAGTGAAGCCATCCCGTGGCGTGTCTGAGTCCTGTGTTCAGACAGTCATCCCATTCCAGGAATGGCGTCTGACCAAGCACTAGCTCTAGGACAGTGGGCACTTGGTCTGGAGCCACTCTCCAGCTGTTGCCTGCTGCAGGACGTATGTGGGCACAGAGCCCCTTGCCCTCTGTGCAGATGACACATCTGCCAGGCCAGGCCGTGTGCTGCTGCTCCCTCTCTGAGGCCCTCCGGACCCCCCAGTTTTGACTGTCTCTCAGGGTTTGGTCTCCCTTTCCCACAAGACATGATACGGGAGCTGAGGAGAAAATGCCTCTCTCTTCCTTCCCTTCTCCACACTGTTCTGGGTCTTTCATTTCTCTGCAGGTTTAATTTTCCTTCTGCTGCCAGGGATCTACTTCTCTCTTTTTTTCTTCTCCAAGTTGTTAGTTTTCAGAGTCTGGATTCTGAATCTCAGAGAGGATGAATTGTTGCTCACTATGCCACCATTTTCCTGGAACTCTCCTCATGAGACGGATTTTCAAACTAGCAAGGTAGGGGGTTAGGGTGCAGAATGATAGGTGCAGCTAGGAACAAAAGCAGAAAGAGGCATGATAAGATAAAATATAGTTAAGTGAATATTCATAAGCCAAACTCCAGCAGGAACCTAGGAAATTATTAAGAGTGATTGTTTCCTAACAATATGAGTGAAGATGATATCTACCCTTCGTGCCTGAAGTTCTTTGTTTGAATATTTGCTGCTAAGAGGAGTGATGTGGTTGCTTTCTGTGATGACCAGTCTTCTCACTGGCGTCACTTGACTTGTTCCATGTGCTTTTTTGTGTGTTTTCCATTTCAGATTCTTGATGAATTCAAAAAGGATTCTTCCGTGTTCATGCTGGGGTGAGGACCCTTCTGCTGCTGCCGTCCAGACAGCTGTGTCCTATGTCCGGTGGCCTCTGGGAGGGGCCATCTCTGACCTTCACGGGGACACAGTCCTGAGCCTGTGCCTGGGCCAAGGACAGCAGCACCAGGCTGCCAAGTGCTGGGCATTGTGAGGGGGTCCCTGGTGCCTCCTTCCTGACTGCCATCTCTGACTTGAGTTCATGGGTTTCTGACAGACATCAGTGGTGCAGATGGGCAGAGGAGTTTGGGAAATGCCAGGCTACACATGCGCCGGGTATCTGCAGCACATCTGCGGTGCTCAGCACATGTTCTGGGCTCATGTATAAATATTTTAATGGCACTGCTGCACGATTCTTCAGGACCCTTCCTAAGCTTTGTGATTCTCAAAGTGGGGAATTTATAAGGTGTCAGTGTTTCCTAAGCCTGTCTGACCAGAAGACAAGTTTGCCACAAAGTTAATGGGCACCTAGAGTATGGCTATGACATAGACTGAGTCTACACGGTCACCTTCCAAAGCAGAGGACTCTGACCTCTCTGGGGATGTGGGTTAGGCTGGTGTGCCACTGAAGCTGGTCAGGAGGGGACAGAAACAGACGGGGAAGGAGGCAGTCAACTGTCTTCTGTACGTTCCGCAGAGGCAGTCGGCTGCAAGTGAGTTTATCTCTCGAAGTGGTAAAAGGGGCTGATTCCCGCTTCTGCCACACCCAGCTGTGCTATTGTCCTGGGTAATTCCATTCTGCGTACCCGCACCCCAGGGCCAGCCCTGTGAGATGCCCTTGTCTAGACGGTGTCTGTTGTGGCTGCTGGCTGCAGCTGGGTCCTCCCTGCCCTCGGGACACAGCCCTCGGCTGGGTGGAGGAGTCTGCTGACACAGGCTCTGGCCGTCATGGGGGTCCCTGTCTGAGCCCCGAGGTCTCGTACTGAACAGGCATGTCTTGGGGCCGAGGTGGCACAGGCGGTGCTTTGTGCCCCTTCCTGCTGCCCTTCCAGGGCTGCCCTGGTCTGCCTGGTTCCTCTGTCTTCTCCACATCCACCCCTGAGGCACCGCTCACACCTCGGATAGTGCCCGAACCGTCAGGACTGAGCCCTGCCCCTGCGGCATTGAAGGTCCTGACCTGTGTCTCCGTGTGGGCCACATGGTGGCTGGCCTGGGCAGGGTGAGGGCACTCTGAGCAGTGAGAACCCGCTGGAACGTGTCCCTAGTGTATGTCCTTTCTCTCCCGCGCAGGAACACTGACCGGCCCGATGCCTCCGCCATCTACCTGCAGGACTTCCAGCGGTTTCTCCTGCATGAGCAGCAGGTGAGAGGACAGCAGGGTGTAGGGAGCTGCCCTCGCAGAGTGGCGGCTGTGTCCCCTATGCTGGGTGCTTCCCTTGCTTTGCTGTCACTCTCCCCAGATGGGGGCCGCAGTGGCCTCTGGGCCAGAGGAGGCGCTGAGAGGTTTTGTGTGAGTGCTGGTTTCTACCAGCATGACATCCCACAAAGATATGGGCAGCTGTCACATGGGATGTGCCTGGCATTGGGCGGGCAGTGGGCAGTGAAGCTACTGGTGCCCTACAGTGCATGGACCACCCCAGCCTGGGGCAGGCCCCCGCTGCCTTGTGGCTAGTGTGGTGGGTGAGGAGCGCTTGGCCGCAGGGAAACCTGGCAGCCTCTTGCTGGCTGTGTGTCCTGGGCAGGAGCCTAGCCTTTCTGTGCTGCTTCCTCCCTGGGAAGCATGTGGCTCACAGGAGGCTGCAGAGAGTGATAATTCGTCTTTATATCATTGGCGTCTCGGTGATTTTCTCCTCATTTATCACCTTTTTGTTTTAATAGACTTTAAGCCGGGCGTGTGGTGCATAGCACTAATCTCAGAGCCCTGGGGGGCTGAGGCAGGGGGATCACAAGTTTGAGGCAGGCAGGGCAGCCTAGCAAGACCCTTTTAGAAAAGAAAAGGATGGCTTGGAGTAACGAAGGCCCTGGGCTTAGTTCCCAGTACTGCTCCCAGTGCCCCCACAAAACACTGTATTTTAGAGCAGATTTAGTTTGCCACAAAATGAAATGTTTCACTTTTTAAAAAACTGTTGCCACACATTTCAAACACACACAACAGCGGACCGGCAGGACGTTAGCAGGGCGAAGACAGATGGGCGTGGGCGGCTGGAAGAAGGGGTTGGTCAACCCTGCGCCCTCCAACTCTGCATGGAACCATCGCTAGGCTTTGCTGGCTGTGCTTGAACTGATGGCGGCCCCTGAACTGAGCATCCCTACCCCGAGCACACCGCCTGCAGGCGGGTCTGAGGTGCACATTTGGCGCCACCTAGTGGTGAGGAACTTTATTCCAGGAAGAATCTCAGCTCTCCTGCCGGTTCCTTCAGAGACCAGGGCAGCCCCTGGGCAGCTCTGTGGCTGTGGGGTGGCCGGTGCTCAGGGAAATGGCCATAGCAGCACCAGCCTGCAAATTAGTATAACTTTGCTAGAGAGCACTGCAGCTGTACGTGGTAAAAATAAAAACATTAAGAAAACACATTGATGAAGCAGTTGCCCTTCGACCCAGCATAGTGGCCCATGCCTATAATCTCAGTAGTCTGGGAGGCTGAGGCAAGATAATCACACGTTTGAGCCCAGCCCAAATAACTTGGTGACAAGAACCTATTAAAAAGAGCCAGAAATGTAACAGTGCGGAAGCCTTGGGTTCACATCCCAGTATTAGGAAAATGAATAAAAAAATAAAAAATAAAAAGTCACCTTGCCAAGCCAGACAAAACCAAGTGGCTGTCCTTTAGGCACTTCATCTCATTGTAATGGCGGTGACTACTTTAAACCAGTCCGGTCTGTTGGACTGGTAAACGCACCACACTTGGCCCTGGTTGGTGAGTGAAGGCCTAAAGCTTGGCCCTGGAGCCGGTGGTAGAAGGGAGATGAGTCGCTCGCTGCATGAGCTGGTGCAGGACTGGGTACAGCCAGAACTTAGAGCTGACTGCATCTCTGTTATTCTCGTCTCTATCATTATTTGTCACTTGTTATCAGAGGTGCGTGGCACAGACACAACCACGCAAAGGCCTTTTGCACCCCTAGAGTACTGAGTAGCAATTTAATCTCCTTTGGGCAGAATATTTCATTATGCTTAGCCAGTGCAGCCCAGGCTGTGTTAGCCTACACTTTGTATTAAAGGCGAGAGCTTGAGGGGGAAGAATCAGGCTCTTTGGGACACTTGGGCCAGGCAGTGCGTTTCCACTGGGTGTTCTACAGTTTGAATTTCCTTTTGTCATATTCACTGATGTTAACACCTCTGGAGTCAGGGCAGTCGCTGCTCCTTGGCCTCCCGGCTTGGGTTTTGTCTGGCTTGGCAAGGGGGATTTTTGTTTATTTTTTTATTTTTTTATCAGGAGCTTTGGGCTCAGGATCTAAACAAAGTCCGGGAGCAGATGACAAAGTTTATTGATGACACCATGAGGGAGACCGCTGAGCCCTTCTTGTTTGTGGACGAGGTGAGTGCTGGGCTCTTGTTCTGACAAAGCAGTTTTTCACTCAAGCCTGTGTCTCTTGGGATTTATTCCTGGCTCCTCCCATGGGGAGCGTTGCTGTCAGAGCCCCTTGACTCCATCAGGGGTGGTGTTTCCAAGTTTTGCTGTTTCCCAGCCCTAGCTTTTTCTTCCCTTGCCTATTTTTCCACAGTGGAATTATAAATTTGGCCACTAGAGGGCGCCTGCCACCAGGGAGCGTAGGATTTTTTTCTTTTTTTTTTTTTTTGAATTCAAGTCTTTATTAGTACATTAAAATACTCATCATCATTACATTCAACATTGAGAGTTTGTACCAGAATATGACACAACTTGATTCTCAGTTTTTCCCCTTCCCTCACCCACCCTGCAACCTCCCATCCCCTATATACATAAGCTTTGTTTACTTTTTAAAAAAAATTATCACATTCTTTTCCTCCTTATTTAGCCCTACACCCTCTTTCCTTTTAAATATTTTCTATTTCACAATATCAACTATATATACTACAACTCATTTACATCTTCATTTTCTCATACCAGAGAAAGGACACAATATTTACACACCTGTGACCTGTTTTTTCACTTATGAGGATGTCCTGAAGGTACATCCATTTGAATATGAATGACTAATCTTATTAATTTTAATGGCAGAATAATACTCCATTCTATAAAAGAACCACATCATCTTTATCCAGTCTCCAGTTGATGGACATTTTGGCTGTTTTCCAAGATTTAGCAATCACAAGCTGAGCTGCTATAAACATGGGTGCACATATGTCGCTGTGATATGAATCTTTTAATTCTTTTGTATATATACCTCGCAGAGCACTGGCCAGGTGAAGAGACCTAAATATTAAAACAGACATACTAAACTTGCTGCAAAACAGGTTAGGTGAAACTCTTGAAGACATTGGTTTAGGGAAAGACTTCCTGAACAAAACCCCTATAGCACAGGAATTGGCAGAAGGAATCAACAAATGGGATCTCATTCTGTTTAAAAAGCTTCTGCACAGCAAAGGAAACCACTAACAGAGTGAAAAGACAACCAACATTATGGGAAAAAAAATCTTACCAGCTGTTTCTCAGACAAAGGGCTACTATCTAGAATATATAGAATTTCAAAAAATCAGCTCATCCAAATTTAAAGACCCAATTCAAAAATGGGCATCTGAAATGAGCAGACACTTTTCAGGGGAAGAAGGAAGAGCACCTAAGAAGTATATGAAGAAATGCTCAACGTCACTGGTTATACGAGAGATGCAAATAAAAACAACACTGAGATTTCATCTCACTCCACAAAGAATGGCTGCTATCTCAGAATTAGCCAGCAACAAATATTGGTGAGGCTGTGGAGAAAAAGGAACACTTCTCCACTGTTGGTGGGAGTGTAGACTCATTCAACCTCTGTGGAAATCAGTGTGGAGAATCCTCAAAAAGCTAGGATTGGAGAGTAGGATTTTTACACAGAAAAGGCAAAAATTCCTGGTTGCCCCAGGGCAGCAGGGAAATGGCTGCACTGGACCATCAGTGGCCAGGCAGCTGGCTGTGGCCCCAGATCATTCAGGCTTCAGTTTTTCGTAAAGAGTCCCAAAGTCAGGGTGGGAAGTTTCCTGCCCTTTGACACTGTGCTCTGGGTGACGCTGGGTCTCTTCTGTCCTGTCAGCGGGGAATCCACAAGTGCCCATGTTAGCGTTGTGACCAACGCCTCTATGGGAAGTGGATACCTGCACTGCAGATATCTGGGAGTAAACATTAGAAGGGCAAGGACTGTCTGGGTCCCTGAAACACATGTCATTGCGGCCTTGTCTGAGCCACTCCTGGTCAGTGGGGTCTGGAGTCACCTCCGGGCTTCCGGTGCTGCCCTCTCCCACGTGGCTTGGAGCAGACGCCGCCGCCATCACCACCACGGTCCCGTCTGTGACTCTTTCAGTTCCTCACCTACCTGTTTTCCCGAGAAAACAGCATCTGGGACGGGAAGCACGATGCGGTGGACATGCAGGACATGAACAACCCCTTGTCCCATTACTGGATCTCCTCGTCCCACAACACGTGAGTTCTGCCAGGAGCCTGGGGTGGCTGAGTGGCATCAGCGGTGACGCAGCTGGTGCCCCATGGTGGTGCTTGGCAAGGGCACAGCATGACCCACTTCCCTCAAACTGGAGGACACAGAGGCCTCTGGGAGGGGCAGGGCCTTAGTTTCCTGTCCCGGCGGCAGTGGAGTAAAGTGCTTTATCTGTCTGTAACCCTGAAAAGAAAGTTGCCTGTCTGCTTCTGCAGAGGTGGACATCTTGCAGCGCCCCACCCCCCGCAGCGCTGAGCTGTGGAGCCGAGCTCCAGGGTGTGTCTGCTGGAGGTGTGGCAGCAAACAGGGCTTTCCCGAGTGTCCGCCAGGGCAGGAGCTGGGGCAGGAGAACTGGGGGTGAGGCAGGGAGGAGAGTTTGAGGCAGAGGAGCAGCAGCCAAGGGGGTCTGTGAGGCTAGAGCGCGGCACAGCAGAGGCAGCAGCTGCGGGGCCCGCTGGGGTGGGAGTTTGTATGTCACACACAGGCCGCTACCTTTGAACATGTCCCCATCGTGGTATGCTCAGGGGTGTTCCATCTGACAGCTTGTACTGATGGTGGAAGGGTTCCGGTCACACATGTGTTCCTGGTGGTTCAAGCTGCTTGGAAGCAGGACGTACAAATTACAGCCCACTGTGAATGTGATAAACCACACTCAAATTGACCTGTTGGGATGATTACAGTGATTGCACAAGGGGAGGAAAGACGTTACACTCAGCTTCCAATATTGCGTCTGCCTTACAGGGTGGAGGGATGCTGCTGGCTGTGGGCAGGGCTCCCCGGTGTCCGTTCCCCGGCGGGGCTGGAAGATCCTTCCACATGTGTCCTTATCTGGACAGGTAGAGTCTTTTTCAGAGGCAAACCAATGTCGAGGTTCTCTCTTCCTTACCACATCATTGTTTCGCGTTTGTGTCAAGATGGCGAATTCTGCCCAACCTTGGAGAGGCCTAAGGAACCTGACACTTATCGAGGGGCAGTGAAAGGGGCCAGTGCAGGAACACAAGCACTTTATAGCAGTCTGCGGCACAGAGCTCAGGGTATAATAAATGCCACTTGTGGTCGTTGGGTGCCTGGTACAGCTTGACGTCTAGACAGATGTCACCCAGAGCCTCATGTCCTCAGGGCTGGGCGTTCTGGAGGTGGCTGGTCTAGGTTGTGTTTATACGGATTAAGAATATGATTCTGAATTAAGGTAGTGGTACTAAATTAGTCCACTGATAGGAATTAGCGTAGTTCTGAGTGGCACCAACTACCAGGCAGGTAGCCTGGATGGAACACAAAAGGACAGAAGGCAGGCCTCGTGCTGCTGCTGTTGCTGCCATCACCACTCCTGCTGCCTTCTGCCTCTATGCCTTGAGCTGTTTCTCTTCCACATGTCCCTCTACCCGGCACCTCCCTACCTTGGAGCCAATCAACAATGGACTAAACCTGCTATGAACTGTAGGCTAAATAGAACTTTGTACCTTTAACTTATGCGTGTCAAGTGCTTTGTCTCAGCTACAAGAAAAGTAATTAAGACAGTGCCCTTCTGTGCAGGTCTCAGGTCCCAGTGGCACAGTCTTTGCCTACACTAAGGGCTGGGGACAGCCTTGGGCTCATTCATTGGTTGTCTGGTCCTCCTTACCCCTGATGTGCTAGACAGAGTATGCAGTCCTGAGCCTATACCTGGCTGGCCAGGATGGTTACTGATCATGTCCTGCAGGTGACCCATGACCAACATGGCTGTGAGATTGTGGGGTCTGAGCCAGATCCTAGCCTGGGGTATTTTGGGGCCTGGACTGAGAACTTACCCTAGGCCACCTCCCAACATGGCCCCCTGGGCTGTCTCCTCAGGTACCTCACAGGGGACCAGCTGCGCAGCGAGTCGTCCACAGAAGCATACATCCGCTGCCTGCGCATGGGCTGCCGCTGCATTGAGCGTGAGTAGCTTCAGCCCAAAGGCGACGATGTGGCAGGTGGAGACGTGGGGCTGTAGTGCTGCTGTGAGTGGGCAAGACAGGCTGGGGGACCTGCGTCTGTGGTATGTGGTCTGAGGGATGTGGCCAAGGACTCTCCCCAGACACAGTTGTTCCAGAGACAAGGGGAGGCACCTAGAGCCTGGGGGTGACCCGATCTCCAGAGTCCTGCTGTAGTGGGCACCTGGGCTGCTGGCTCCTCTCACCTTTCTGTCTTCAGAGGAAGGTGAACCAGCACTTGCAGGTTTAGTGCTGGTTCCTGGGGTGCCCGGGTTCTGTCTGTCATGGGCACTGGGGCATCTGTGCCCAGCCATGAGTAGGACACCCAAGTGGTGCCTGGCCCTGTTTGCCATCCTCCCTTGGCCTCGCTCCTCAGGTCCTTCCCTTCCCACCTCCTGTCACTAAAGGCTCACAGGAGTGTGTCAGTTCCCGTAGCATCATACCTGTGATCTGCGCTCACAGTGATGAGAGATGCATCTGGCTCCCAGTTCTGATCTGGAGCCCAGGAGCTTGGGCCTGGGACGCGGCTTTCACGGCTGGAGAGCAAAGTGGAACAACATGCTTATAGCGTGAGCCGGGATCAGGAGAGAAGGAAAAAGGGAAGCCCGGGCCTCCACGTCCCCTTCATGGACACCTGATGACCTGACAACCTCGCACAGGGCCCCACCTCCCAAGGGCCCCCAGCCCAAATACCACTCAGGACCAGGCCTTCGATACAGGCCCTTTGGGGGACGCGGACCCAAGTGTCTCAGTGTATTAGGCTGAAGAGAGGCACAAACACGGACCAGGCTCCAGCATTGTTGGACAGGCTCGTCTGGCAGCTGAGTTCAGCAGCCGTTATTCCACGCGCTCTTCCTGCTCTGTGTGTTGCCCTCAATAGACAGCAAATGTGCAAATGCCAAGTGCGAACCTGCCTGCTCCTGCCTCCTCTGGGAGCTGAAAATCTCCACGTTATTCTCTTCCATCGTCTTCTGTTTAAATATTTTACTGTGAATGTTTAAACAGTTCTCACTTCTCCATGTTAGTATGATGGGCAAAAAAGGGAAGCCAGAGTTCAAACAGCTGAGATCATACAGCAAAGTGCCTCCTAAGTATCTCATTACCAAGCAGCCCTGGCACTGGCTTCTCCTGGAGAAACACGCTGCGCTGGGTCAGCACAGTGATGGCGTGGGCGTAGGGAGCCACATGTTCATGGTGGCTGCCCGAGTCTGATCCTGGTACTGAGCTGGGGGAGTCAGGCAGACCTGCCTGCCGGGCCTAAGGCTGCCACATTTTCCCTAGTGGACTGCTGGGATGGGCCCGACGGGAAGCCCATCATCTACCACGGCTGGACACGGACCACCAAGATCAAGTTTGATGACGTAGTGCAAGCCATCAGAGACCACGCCTTTGTCAGCTCAAGGTCAGTTGGCTGATTTCTGGTGTCGTGTCTTTAAAGCAGCCAGGGATAGACAGATGGACACATGTCACTCGCCACTTCTCCCAAATACTAGAGTCCTGGGTTCCTTCTTAGCTAAAGCCATTGCCAAGGGTTGGCATGAGGCTTTCTGTGGCCTCTGTGGAGTGATGGTAGCCTTTCAGTCACTCCGGGTAGCACCCAGCAGAGTGGCCTTTGGGAGCCCTCTCCCAGGCTGTGTTAATTACCAGTGCTCTTGTGATGTCTAATTGAGACGACTTGGCTGAGCGCTCAGCACTGTCCCCGGTGGATGGTAAGTGGAAGTGGGCCCTGGTGCACATACCCCTCCCTGGGGTGGAGAGCCCACCCTGGCTGTGTCCTTGCTCAGGTATCTGTGGTCTGGCAGGGTGCAGGGACCGTGCCTGGCCAACCCTCACCGCCCTGCCCTGCTGCTGCAGCTTCCCCGTGATCCTGTCCATCGAGGAGCACTGTGGCGTGGAGCAGCAACGGCACATGGCCAGGGTGTTCAAGGAGGTGCTGGGCGACCTGCTGCTGACCAGGCCCACGGAGGCCAGTGCCGACCAGCTGCCCTCGCCCAGCCAGCTGCGGGAGAAGATCATCATCAAGGTAGGACGGAGGGGCAAGCTCCCGCCCATCTCATCCCGTGTCTGGAATTACTACATCACAACTGTTTATTACTTCACCACACATCTTAGTGTTTATCTTAGATACTTCACTCATGACTGAGATGAAATTATACCCAAAATCAAACGAAGACAGATTTAGCTCAGTTTGTAGAGGTTTCAGTCCATAGTTGACTGGCTCCAAGGCAGAGTGGCATGGTAGACAGATGTCACAGGGGAGGAACAGTTATTGGTAGAGAGAAGATAGCAAAGCAACAAGGGACCTTAACAGCATCTTTGTACCCCTTTTATACGCTGTCTAGACTACTGGGTTTAGGGATGTGCTAGACCAATCTGTAGATTAATTTAATAATCACATTTAATCCCAGCATCACACACTCTAGATTCAGTCACTTCTGAAAAAGCCCCATCTAAGACCAAATGGGGACCTTGGGGGGACATCTAGACCCAAGCTGTGCTAGTGTTTCTGTCCTCAGCAGCTCCCAGGTAGTGTGAGAGGTAGACAGTCGCGAAAGGACATGAGCAGCAATGGGGTGTTAGGACTAGTGTCCCTGTGCTATGGGGGAGATACATGATGGTGTCAGGGTCCATGGAAGCCAAGGGAACAGCGGGGAATCCGTGTCATCAGGATGCAGAGAATGGATGGACACACAGTGACTTACAGCAGGTAAGAATTTATTTCTTCCTCACAGGAAGGCAAACGTTCTAGCAGTTTGAGGCCTGGTCCAGAGATGATTCACAGACCTGGTCCTCATGTTCTGCTGTACCGTCTCCCAAGGCAGGGGTTTCAACTGGGGTCCCACAGACCCCAGAGAACCTGTGGTCAGAATGTGGCAGGAGGGTGTGTGAACTCGGGGGAAGGCATGGTCCTGTCTTCATTAAGCTGTAAAGCCTCATATTTTCCTCCATTACAAATGTGGGCAGCAAGCCACGAGCGCCCTGTCAGCAGAAGTCGGGGATATTGCCCTGTCACATTCACAGTTGCTGCAGATTTCTCTAGATAACAGTGCTCATCGGTACTTGGGAATTACGGAGGTTATTGGCTCTGTCTCTGAATCTTTCTTAATTGTTAATGAGGAAGTGTGTCGATTAGCATATTGCAATTATTTTATTTAATATCTTTATAACTGTATTTCAGTATAATTCTTCCATCATCATAAGCACTGCTTACTGTCTGAGAAGGGGCTGCAGTGTGCCCAGATTTCCCTGTGTGACTGAATGCTCTAGAGCGCTGTCCTTGACGGGGTGAAGCTGGGGCTCGGGCATCTCTGAGTGGGGCTCCTGGGCTGGGCCAAAGCAGCAGGGCGGGCAGTGAGCTGGCTGTTGGGGGAGGGGGAGCTCTTCCTCCTCCTCCGAGATGGCCCAGGTGCAGAGCCCAGGCTGAGAGGAGCTGGGCAGAGGAAGGGACGGTGCGAAGGTGCCGAGCGGTGACGCGCAGATGGATGTCGTGGGCCGGCTGATGTGCTGCATTCTTACTGGCTTGAAGACCCTGAAACTCAGATTTCAGGGAGGCTGTGTGCGTTTTTTTCTTAGCATAAGAAGCTGGGCCCCCGAGGTGATGTGGATGTGAACATGGAGGACAAGAAAGATGAGCACAAGCAACAGGGCGAACTGTACATGTGGGACTCCATCGACCAGGTGGGCCTGGGCCTTTCCACACCTGCCGTGGGCACTGAGCTCCCCAGCCTTTGTAGACCCGGCTGCAGAGCCCTGGGAACATCCGGGTACTGCCCGTGGAGCCAAGCGAATTGACTTCATGACTAACCGTTTTCTCCTGTGTCCTTAATATTTGACTTTGGAATAATTTTACATGCACTGTAACATGCATTTACACCCACTCAGCAGTACAGAGGATTCCCACTCGTCTGCTCCCCGTGTCCCCAAGTAGGAATATCCTCTGCAACTGCAGTGCAGTTACCATCTTCAGGAAGTTAACAAGGCCGTAATCCCATCGGCCGATCCATAGACCTTATTTCTGCTTTGCCACTTTGTGTGCTGAGGTCTGAACGCCCTCAGTTGTCCCGTCGCCAGTGACTCCCAGTCTGGTACAGTCCTCCAGAGATTTTCGTTTCTGACGAGAGGAAGGCATCTCAAGCTCTAAGGTCTTCTCACATCCCGTAGCCTAACACGCTGATCCATTTGAGTGTATTTTTACATGTCTGTTCATACGTCCTGGATAAATAATATACATGCAAAATGGTTAACTTTTAAGTAAATAATTAGGTCATAATTAAATGTTTTACAAGGAGTCTATGGGACCAACTGGCTAAAAATCCAGAAAGCCTTTAAAAAGTAGATAACGGGTGAGGACTTAGCTCAGAGGCACAGCACCTGCCTGGCAAGTGTGAGGTCCTGAGTTCAATCACCAGTATAAAAAAAGAAAAAGCAAATAAAACATGAAAAGATACTAAGAGGGCGCCCCCCAAAATTCATCCTTCACAAAGGGCTGAAAATCAAATACACAGTGCAATTTCATAATTAAGTTGTGTTGCTCCTAGACACACTGATTTTAAAAGTGCTGAATTTACAAAAGAAGCCAAAAAATCAATGTCTTTTTAAAAAAGAAATGTCTCAAAGAGGAATAAATTCCATGAAGTCACTAAGTATATGAAGCTGGGGAAAGGGGATCCCCGGTCCAAGATGATGTGGCTGACTTCAAGGTGACTAATGCCAGCTTTGCTCCCTAGAAGTGGACCCGGCACTATTGCGCTGTTGCTGACGCCAAGCTGTCTTTCAGTGATGACATTGAACAGGTCATGGAGGAGGAACTGCCCCAGGTGAGGGACCAGCGGCTCCTGCCTCGTTGAGCTGG
>PVIR01014011.1:0-41098 GCA_004026965.1 Petromus typicus | reverse complement strand
ATCCCAGCACTCGGGAGGCAGAGGCAGGAGGATTGCTGTGGTGTGAGTTTGAGGCTGAGCTCAGGGCCAGCCTGAACTACAAAGCGAGACCCTGTCTCAAAAAACCATAAAAAAAAATTTCCCCTCAAAATCCCTTCCAAAGAGCTTTTGGGAAGTTTGTAAATACTTGTTTTCAAGGCTGGGAGCTTCATGAGACCTTCATGTAAGGTCTCCTGACCTGACGCCTGTGAGCGTCCTCTACCCTGGCCTCCAGGAGTGTCAGACAGAAGCTCAGTTTCAGTTTTGTTTGGGGGTAATTGTTAGTTTTTGCTTCAAAATAAACAACAAAAATGAGCGGGGGATGCAGCTTGGTTCAAAGGCCCTGGGTTCAACCCCTAAAACCACCCCAACAAAAACAGAAAGAAAGAAAAACGATAGAAAGTGATGTAAGACCCGGTAGTGGGGCCAGTGCAGAGAGCTTATCTGGCGTACGTGAGATCTTGGTCTCCAGCCTGGCACAGCAGAGCATACCCATGAAGAAAATGATGTCATAAAGGGTGTTTAGCAACCTTGAAAACTGACTTGCAATATAAAAGTTATATGAAAAGTAAAGCAAGGCACTGACTATATCACTGTGTTTACATGGAAATTTAAAATGCACCAATGGGAGGGTATGTGTGAGCTACTCAGTTTATAATACTATCCACAGCTGGATTTGAAAACAAGGTAACAGATGAATACTGTCCCTCATTTTCTGTGAGGTCATTTTATTTTCACAGTGGGCAGAGGCAGGTTCCTGTGGCTTCTGCCAAGGTATTGTGGGTGCTACCTTTTGGGAAAGGTTTCTAGTTTTCCTTTCAAAATCATCTCAGCCTATTGTCAGTAGGTCCAGAAATGATTACATGACCCAAGACCGCCAATCAGCACATTCCTTTCCCTCTGCCTCCAAGGTTTGGTTCACGAGTGTATTTACTTCTGGGTTTCCTGCTGCAGCCTTACGAAGGGATGAAGGTTGAGGATTTGTTTCCTGAGCTGCCAGCAACCACTGTGCCACCTTCAGGAGACACAAGCTGAAATGTGAAGCTGGCGCAGAGGGAAACAGCAGAAAGATGAAAGGCTGAGGGAGAGAGAGAAAATGTGGTCCCCACTGTGCACCTGGATCCAGCCATTCCTGAAGTTTATCTTCCCTGTATTTAAATAAACTAGGAAATCCCTTCACTGCTTAAGTCAGCTTGAATTTCAAATGTCATTTTCAACTGAGCCCTGAATAGTTCAGTGGGAAAGAAATCAAAACAGCAAGCACCCCAAACTCCCTTCTTCTACTCTTAGTCTCAGTTTAGAGTTCTGGGAAAAAACGATACCTTCTCCTTTTAGACAAGTAGTAAAACAGGTAACTTAAATCCCAGCCTACCTTTCCCTCCACCACCACCACCACTACTGCTCACGTACACACCCAGACACACGCACACACAGGGCACACCCATGCACATGCACAGGCACACACAGCTGCACAGTCTTCTGCACTAGTCTTCTGCAGCCCCTGAACTGCCTACATCACCATTTTTGAGAATCATCCAACCAGGCCCCTCGGGCAGAACTGCTCCATGCATCTGGAACTCCTACAGCAGCCACGCTGTACCACAGCCACGGAAGGACAGACTCACGGCCTCTGCAGGCTCCAACTCTTTGTGTTCAGTGTGTCCAGACAAACAAGCTCCGGGGACCAGGGACTGGCAGCTTAGGGAAAGGCTCTGGGAGAGGGGACACTGAGTCAAGCGTCAGCAGCCCACCTGTCAGGTAGTTGATCCTTAAGCTGAATTAAAGCTGAATCTTCTTTTTTAATTGACTTTATTGATACATTTTATATATACATTATGATCACATTCAACATTGAGTATTTGTGCCTGTGCATGACACATCTTGATTCTCATTTTTTTCTCATTCCCCTGCCTTCCTTACAACCCCCATGCCCCATATACATATAAGTTTTGTTTCTATGATTTGTTTTTACCATTGTTTCTTCTTTCCCTTCTTTACTGTCTCCTGCCTCCTCTTTCCCTGTCCCTTTGAACATTTTCTTCCTATTTCACAATACCTATCATACATTCTGGACCCCATTTACACCTTCAGTTTCTCATACTAGAGAAAGTGTACAGTATTTGCACACATTTCATATATATTTCACTTATGAGCATGGCCTCAAGGTGCATCCATTTAAGTATAAGTGTCTCTGTCATCCCTTATGGCTAAGTAGTACTCCATTTTACAGAAAACCCCATCTTCTTTCTCAGTCTTCTATTGATGGACATTTGGGCTGTTTCCAAGATTTAGCTATTACAGACTAAGCTGCTATAAACATGGGTGCACATATGTTGCTTGATATGATGCTTTTCTTTCATGTATAATGCTCAGTCTTTAGGATGGAGTCACCAGTAGCCTGGCTGCCAGATCATCCTGTCCATACTTTGTTTAGCTGCTCAGTGTCTTTAGGGTACCCAAACTAGAGAATGTCACAGAAGATTCATAAGTTCAGAATCTAAACAAAGAGCTGGCACTGCCAGGCCTACATCCCAAAGGTGGTGATTGGGTGGAGCGAGCAGTGCTGCCCCTTCATACAGGACAGGACAGCCCTGTCTCCACCTTCACCACTTTGGATCCCTACCACAGCTGCCATTTGTCCTTCAGCTTGAGTGGCTGTGACCCATATGGAAAAGAAAGCTTACCCTCTACCCTGATCCTCAAAAGGACAAATAGCTGGACACACTCCTACCACCCCAGCATTCTGAGAAGCTGAGGAAGGAGGACCACCAGTTCAAACTCAGCCTGAACAACTCAGCAAGATGCTATCTCAAAAAATGAAATGATAAAAAGGACTGGGGTTGTGGCTCAGTGCAAAATCCTAGCTTCAGTGTCTAGTACCACCAAGAACTGAGAGGCAAATAAAGGTGCACGTGGCTGTAAGAAGATCCAGAGGTGCAAGTTTTCTTCCATTTGGCCTGTTTCCCTCCACCATGTCACCTTCCCAACCTCAGGAGGTATTGAGAGGACTCTAGATTTCAAGTGAGTCCAAGCTGATGCACAGCTCCTGCAGTAATCACCAGTGTGGGTCTATCAGACACAGGTGGAAATGGTTCGGTCCGTCCTGGTTTGTTACCACTGCCCTGAGCCCTGGTTACATCAGGCACATCCAGCCCCCAGAAATTTTGAGTCTGGGAGTAACTTCTACCCCCGCACCTTCCCAACCCCAGCAAGTCAGTGAAAGGCCTGCTTCTGTGGGCAGTGCTCCTTCCCGTGGGTCAGCGCCTCTGTGGAGTCATATATTAGCATTTTGCATCTCTCCCCTCAAACCATCCACAGGTGTCCTCTTCTGAGTCCTGTAGGAGCAGACACGGAGGCAGAGCCCAGGACGTGGGTCACTTATCCTGGATGTGAACTGAGAAGGTAATGGGAACATTGAGGGAGTGAGAGCAGGAGGAAGAAGCAGGCAGCAAGCCTGCATCCCTGGACAGTTAGCTCAGGCCACTGGTGGCTGGAGAGTGTGAAGTCACACCTCAGTGCTGCTCTCCTGTGAGGGGAGGAAGTTGAAAGTTTATCTGCCACTTGCTATTCGTCACTGGTAGAGGACAGATTCCATCGGTATGAACTCCCTGGAACTTCTGATCAGCAGAGAAAGGCTCCGAGGGAGGGAGAGAAGTGTGTGTGTCTGGAGCTGGATGCTGGTGTTGTGCACTGAACAATTCGCCAAGGGTGCAAGCAGGTGAGGATAAAGCCTGCTGGGGCCATAGAGATCACTGATTCTGTATTAGGCCTGCAAAACTGTCTTCCAGGGGGTTGGAGATCCTTCATCAAGGGAGTTAGCAAAAGAATACTCTGTCTGGCTGTGCTCTCCATGATAGGTTTTTGGCTGAGTTTTCATGATTCATTACATCTTGGATTTCCTACTTTCAAAGAGTTTTCTGGATTCTTCTGCCCCCTGATACATGGATAATCTTCAACATTTTGAGAAGTTTTGGCCTGACAAAGACATTGACTCACTGCCTGTTTCCTGCTAATCTAACTATTTTCAAATTCCCCTTTGTAATTACTGCAATCAAGTTATTATCAATCATACTATCAATTGCTCACCCCACTCTATGATGTAGGTTAAATATTCGTGTGTCAGTGGGATGCTGCTTCCCAGATTTTCATTGAGATCTAATGACTTTCATCTTCAAAGAAACCATTTGGAGCTAGCGCTGCATCCCCACCCCTGCTGGTTTAATTATAGCGCTTCATACATTTTACACTCAAGATAAACACCATGTTCAGTGTGTATTCCAAGGAGAAGCTATTTAGGGGTAATATTCCCCAAATGGCCACTCCAGAATGACAGGTGTTCATCAATCCACCTGTGCATGTGTGTCCAGATTCCCCTGCAACACAGCCACCATGCCTCAGTGTCCTCCCTGCTGCCCTGCCTCCCATGGCCAGTCCCAACAGCCACCAAGATCTCAACAATCTATGCAGGAAAGAGTACCATGTCATAAGGAGGCATTTCTAGAGGTGGAGGGTGTGAGTTTCAAAGCAACTTCATATGTTTAATGCACCTTTGATTTTGTTGGACATTCATTTTACAGGTATGCATAGACTATCCACTGTACCAGACCCTCCTCTGCTGTGAATACAGCAAAGACAGAATGAGAATTCCTCCTAGCACCATGTCTGAATTTCACCATTCACTGCAAGAGAACAACTGCACACAAATAAACCCAAATAGAAAACAATCGTTAACTAGGACCAAAGGTGTGAAAGAGAACCTCAAAGTGGAGAGACAGAGAAAGGTGCATTTTTCAAGAGATGAGCAGAGAAGGAAAGTCAGATTAGTTCTCTTGAGGAGCAGATGCCAAGACAGGAATGGAGGCCCAAAACATTTATTGTATCAGAAAAATGCTATATACTGTAATAAAATGGAAAATGTAGAAGAAATGGATAGATTTCTAGACACATATGAACTTCCACAGCTGAATAAAGAAGATATAGAAATGTTAAATACCCCAATATCAATCTGCAAAATTGAAAATGTAATAAAAAAAAAAAAAACCTGCCAACAAAAAAAGCGCTGGACCTGATGGTTTCACTGCTGAATTCTACAAAACTTTTAAAGAAGAGTTAGTGCCTCTACTTCTTAAACATTTTAATATATTATTAACTCAAGATACCCGTCCTTCCTATGAAACATACTTTTTTGGAATATAAAGCTGTGAGTGAATGGGCATTTTCTCCCTTGCGAACCTTTAAAATGGATCCTTTAAATGTTACTCTATCGGGGCTGAGGATGTGGCTCAGTGGCACTGCACCTGCCTGGTAAATACAAGATCCTGAGTTTGATCCCCACTACTGCAAGAAAGGAAAAAGAAAAGTTACTCCACTGTCTTCTTTGCATTGCTTTCCACTAAAATTCCTCTGTCATTGTTACTTTTGTCCATATATAACAGGTCATTTTTGCTCCTACTTTTTCTCTCCTCTCTTAATATATGATTATAATATTCCTTGGTGTCAATTTTTTTTCAGGTGCCTCATGCTTTGATGTCATTCATTTGCACAGTGGGTCTGTGGTGTTATAAAATTTAGGAAGCACTTTAGCTATGATTTCTTTTTCAGAGAAACTTGTCTTTCTTCTCTCTTGTCTTGCTTGGGAGACCCACATATATTAGGTCATGTGATATTGTCCACAGCTCACTGTTGTTGTTGTTGTCTTTTCTCTGTGTGTTTCAGCTTAGATTCCTTCATTACTGTGCCTTCAGGTTCATTCTAAACTTCTCTTATTCATGGGTGATATATTCCAAGACCCCAGAGAATTCTTAATATTGGGTAGTAGTGAACCCTATGTATCCAGTGTTTTTTTCCTGTAATACATAACTATGATAACATGTAACTTATAAGTTAGGCAAAGCAAAAAATTAACAAAGATAATGAACAAAAAAGTAGAACAATTATGAAAGTGTTTTAAACTTATAAATTGTTTACTTTTTCATTTAGTAATATTCTGACCACAGTTGACCATCAGTGATTGAAACTACAGATTGCAAAACCGTGGATAAGGAGAGAATGACTGTAATCTTTTCTTTTGCAATATCTAACCTATCGTTCATCTCATGCCATGTATTTTTCAGTTCATGCATTTTTTGTGGGATCTAAAGTTTAAATATATCATGTTTTGTATTTTCTTTGTCATTATTTAACTTCTTAAATATATGGAATACAAATATAATAATTATTTCAATGTCCTTGTGTACTATTTCTAGCCTCCAATCAGTTCTGATTCTAGTTTCCAATATCAGTTCTGGTTAATTTCATTGAGTGATGTATCTCCTCAGTATAAGGATTGTTATCATGCTGTATTTCTATATCTTACTTTTTCTATTGAATGATAAACAATCATAATCTTACTTCATGATATGCTGAATACTTTTGAACTTCTAATGATATTCTTCAGCTTTGTTTAGCATTCAGTTAAGTCACTCTAATATAGTTTGCTTCTTCTTCTTTTTTCTTTTTTAGACAGGGTCTCATTTCATAGTTCAGACTGGCCCTGAACTCACTACGTAGTCCAGGCAAATCTCAAACTCACAACAGTCCTCCTGCCTCTGCCACCTGAGTGCTGGGATTACAGGTGTGAGCCATCATGCCCAGCACTGTGGTATGTGGTACTGATTGCTGGTGGGCATCAGTCACCACGCCTGGCATCGTGGTATGTGGTTACTGGGGATCGAAATTGAAACCTTGAGCTTGCTAGGCAGCCGGTAGAACCACTGAGCTAAATCTCCACCTTATTTGCTTCTTTGAGATCATGTTTTTAAGATTTGTTAGGCAGTATTAAAGCTAAGCTAATTATTCTACCTCACTGAATCAAGACTTTCCTGCATATTCTACACCCCATAAATCTTGGGGTTTTCCATTGTGGGTAGTGGGAAGCAGCACTATTCCAAGTTGTATGTGAGTACAGATGCTATTCCTGGCAATCCTTTCAGGTGGTTTATCCCCAGCCCTGGTCAGTTTCCTCACATACAGGAACAAACCAGTCCTCAGTCAAATAGTTGCAGAATTCTTTCTGCAGGTGTCCAGGATGTCCCTCTGGGCAGCTATTTCCTCTCCTTACACTGTCCTACAAACTCCAGCCGTCTTGCTTTACCCAAACTCTCCATTCTATCTTCTCAGTCCAGGGGTCTCTCTGAGTTTCCTTTTCCTGTGCTATGGCCTGCAACTTCTCTCCTGATGTTAACCTGAGGCAAAACTGAGGCTTCTTCATGTGACTCCCATTTATGAGGCGTCACTCTTCATTGTCTTTAGTCCAGTGTCTCAAAAAGCAGTGCTTCACAGAGTTTGTCCTTTTTTGCTGTTTCAGGCATAAGCCAATATCAGAGATGCTCCTTCCTCTTAGTTAGGAGGATAAATTTTCCAGATCTGTCCTTCTGCATTGGCCTCTCTTTGAAAATATTAAACACCATCTCTATTAACTGCCTGACTAATGTGCTCTGGGGACACCAGGCTTTCTTATTAATCTTCTCACTTCCCTACGGATCAAGCCAACATGGCTGCTCTCTGCTTTTGCCAGTATTTGTGACCACTGCAAAGCCCTGGCCTCTGATACATCAGGAGGACACCAAGCTGATGGTTGTCAGTGAGTCGCATTCTGCAGTTACCTGTCCTACCAAGTGTCCTCCATCCACAGAATAGCCCAGTGCTGAGATTCTCATTGTAAGTGTCCCTCTCACTAGTGAGTTCCTGATGTTATTTGTGAAGTGTTCATAGTGAATAGAGAAGAGAGGATGAAACATTATCTTCTGATGTGTCTTCTGGCTTCATATAACACTGTGCATCCCTTTCCCTCCATCTTATCCTTTCTCTGACACGTGTTACAGTATTTTAGATCTAAAATAGCTGTCAAAGTTCATGTGTTTGGAAGATGATTGGGTTGTTGGGCTTATAGTCAACTCGTCAGGAGGTGGGGTCTGGTGGGAAGAGGCAGGTCTGTGTAGGCATGACATGGAAGGGTGTATCTCCCTACCCAGGTGCTCCCTTGACTCTCTGTATCCTGTCCACCATGATGTGAGGAGCTATTGTTCCTCCACCATAACCCCATACTGTGCCTTCCTGTCTTGGAGCCAGCCGACCATGCGGTGACTGAGGCTATGAAAATGTGAACCAAAATAAACATTTTTACCTTTTACCTGCAAGTGTGGGGTGTGATGTCTTGACGGTGGGGAAAACAACTGCAACAATATTTCTACTTCATCTTACATGAGCCATTGCTTTCTCCAAGATTTTAAAAGCCTTCGTAACAGTGAGCATCTCCTGGGACCTTCTCGAGCAATTAAGTCCTATGTTCCAAAATAGTGCCTTCAATTCAGTGGATTGTTGCTTATTCCGTTGTATGTTTTGGCTCCCTTGATCCAACACTGCAAAATCCCTCTCCCGGAAGAAGACCCCCCACCCCTGCGCTCCCATCAGCACATACTCGCTAATCCATGCAGCTCGCTCATGAGAGCACAGTCCCCTCTTCTCTTACCAGGCCCAGCACGTCTTTGACAGGCTTGTACTAGGACAGTGTTAACAACCTTATCTACAAATCAAAGTGCAGTATGTATAGTCAAGCTGTGAAGATCCTCAGTGTGCAGACGGGTTAATACTCGTGAGATGGACACATCCATCCACTCAGCATCCAGACTGAGGAACAGCACAGCCAGCTCTCCAGAAACTCTCACGGGACCTCCCACTCCCAGCCAGTTCTCCTCTGCTCAGGAAAAGGACAAGCCCAACTTCTGCCTCAGAGATTGATTTCACCTGGTTCTGAGCAGGTGGTGGTCGACATCATGCAGGGCCCATTCCCTTGTGCCTGGCTTCTCAGGCTCAATCTCATGTTTGTGAGTTTCCACCTATTGTCACAAGAGATCAGAGTCCATGTATTTGCATTGCAATGTGGGAACACACTGTATGATTGATCACATTATAATCGACTCTTTTCCTGTCTATGGAATTGGTGTCTGTCCAGTATTATAGTATTATGAATAATGCTGCTATAAACACTCTTGTGTGCATCTTTCAGTGAACATGTAAGCACATTGCTTTGAGAAGTAGAACTGTGAGTTTTCAGGGCCAGTATTTGTGCATCAAGTCCCCTTTCGAAACAAGCTAGTAGATGGGACCTTTTAACTTAAATAAAATTCCCAAGCTGAGCCTGTAGTATGATGGCTGATAAGGACCTCATTGTCCTATAAAAGACATGCAGGAAACACCCTCTCAGACTAACAGGTTCAGTGAACACTATGTGCACACATAGGCCCTCCTGGGGGCAAGGAGGCTGGGATATTTGCCCTTCAACTTCCATTCAGCTTTGGTTGAGGTGTCAGCTTACATTGAGGCAAACTGTTAACAGCAGAGAAGGCCCCAGGAAACAAGTCACAAGTGTTAGCAGAAACACAGGGCCAGGCATGCTACAGGAAGGCTAGGTTTGTGCCTGGTGGGACATTCATGTACTCAGAGGCCAGGGTTGCTTTCTACTTGAGGATCACTGGGCAGCAGCCACTGTGGGAAGGTGAAGAGAGAGCACAGCAGGAAGCAGTAGGCAGGAACTGAAGAGGAACAGAAGTTGGTGGGTAAGTCCCACCCAACAAGGTGTGTGTGATGCTTGTGAGTCCTATTAGTCTGCACCACCCATTTTGATGCAGCAAGACTCCATGAGCTTCCTCTGAGCCAATATGCCACGAGAGTGAGGCAGGCTCAAGATGTCCTGATGGGACTGTGTCTACCAGTGTAGGGCACCCTGCAAAAAGAGAGCCAAAAGGAGGTGCCAGTGGAGATGGTGCAGCCCATGTCCAGAAATGACCACACAGGGATCCCTGTTGAGAAAACATGACAGTATCAACACTTGTCTTGGAACAGCCAGTTCAAAACCACATCTGTCCTCTCATCTAGGACTCCACACAGGGGACTGGACATCAGGAGCAGCAGACAAGATGGACAAAAGGGAGGAAGAAGATCAGATAGAGCCTGTTTTCCATGCTTCCCAACTTCAGGAGGGTGTCCACCCTGGGCCAGGCTGACACCCTGGGAGGGAGGATGATTAGAATGGGCTACAATACTGGGTTTTCTTAGAAACTGGGCTAGACTCTTTAATACTAAAAAATGTGCCAGTTGACAACATTCACAAGAATGCTGAACCATCTAGCTAACATACTGTCAAGAAAGGATAATGCTAGAGAGAAGGAAGTAGCAATGGATAAGTCTGCTTCATAAGTGAATTGCATGTCGGTCTTGCTGTCCACCTTAGATTCCCTCACCCTTGACCCCACTCAAAGAAAAATCCTTTTTTCTCCACTGCACACAGTGATCAGCCAAGGACTGCCCCTTACCATCACTGAAGCATCTTCACCCTGGGTTTTCTCTGGGTTTTCCCTGATGGTATAAGTTAGATCTTGTCTTAGTTACTTTTCTCATTGCTGAAACAAAATAGCTGACTTCCAAAGATAATGGAGGAAAGGTTTATTTTGACTTGCACTTTCTAGAGGTTTCAGTCATTAATCTGCTGGCTCCAAGGTAGGGTGGCATGGCAGAAGGGCTCTGCAGAGGAGAGACAGTCCATGAAAGGCAAAGGCAGCAAAAGCAGTAAGCAGTAAGTGACCAGCAGCAACAACAGCCCCCCTCTGTCCCTTATATTCTATCCAGGTTACCAAGCAGGTAGCCCTCACCCCCAGGGCGGGGCAGCCTGATGGCATGCCAGCCATAGTGGGCTCTTTGTATCACTGAAAGCTCTAAAAGACTCACCATCACTGCTGTCTGGTCTCAGCACTCTGGGAGGCTGAAGAGAGAGGACTGCAAGTTCCAGCTCTGACCTGTCTGCTTAGTGAATTAGTGAGACTCATTTTTTTTTTTTTTTGAGACAGGGTCTTGCTTTGTAGTTCAAACTGGCCCTGTACTCACTGTATAGCCTAAGCAAGACTTGAACTCACAGCAATCCTCCTGCCTCTGCCTCCCGAGTGCTGAGATTACAAGTGTGAGCCACCATGTCTGGCACTGTGGTATGTGGTTACCAAGGATCAAACTCGGGACCTTGTGCTTGCAAGGCAGACACTGGTACCACTGAGCTAAATCTCTGGCCCAAGACTCACTTCTTTGAACAAGATACAGAGTCCTTTTTGTGGTAAGTGTCCTGAGGTAGGAGCTACACAGTAGGCTCATGTAATAACCTGGAGTTAACCCAGCATGGACTGAGAATAAATGGGAACCTGGTTCTTCAAGCACTCTGTCCCACAGAGCTGAGTGATACTTGAGAAAATTTAAGGATGAATATTTTTACAATAGGAATTTTTATTTGTAAATCTGTTTGTAAATCTTTTATTTGTAAAACTGTAAATCTATGATTCATGGATATTTTGGCTTCATATACAGCTAGAATAGGTATTTAAGTAAAAAAATTTTACATCTAAAGAAAAATGTCAACAAAAATAATTGTACAAGTGGGTACATGGGTGGAAAAAGCAAAAGCAAGAAAGAATAAAGATAATATGTGATATGGATGAGGCAGCAAGTCTATTTGCTAAAAACGAAGAGCAGTTTTTATCTTGAAAGCTTAGAAAGACCAATAGCAAGCAATATCATATTTCATTCATTATGCAAAGTTAGTGTCATCTGTGATAACCTGGAGTATTAATATTCTTTCAAAGGGAGCACTTTCACCTCCTATTTTATGGCGGAAAAACAGAGGCCCAGGGACAGTAAGGGCCTGGCTCTGGGCTGTGACCCGCAGAAGCCAGAGTTCTGAGCCAGATTGCTCTGGACACAATTTGGAAAAAAGGCAAATCCCCACCCTGGTTTTGGGACAGTCACTCCAGGAGGAAGGAAGGCTGTATGGACTCAGTTCTTCTTTCAACATCTTTGACGCTGAATATTCACCTCAACAATGGCTCAGCTCATCCCCTCAGGCAGCCCAGGATTCTCCAGGTCCTGAGTTTAAAGACATCTGTGCCGTGGGTCCAAATAATTGAGTGCTTCTGGCCCAGAACCTTCTTCTCCACCCATCCCTTCCTCCCCAATGCTGGGCCCCTGACACCCAGTTGGGATGGCAACTCTTTTGAGGATGCTAAAAATTGCATTATTTTTCACTACTAATTTGCCAACAAGCTCAGCCATCAGTCCAGTTGGCCCGAAATGAAATTCTATAATTATACAAAAGCCTGGGTCAGTGACCTCCTGATTGCAATATCTTGTCTCTTTTGTCCCTTCCTTCCACCACCTCGCCCATGGGACAAAATTGCTTCGGTTTCCCCGGCAGCCTCCCGAATGAGGTGGTATTGGAAACTAGTGAGGCATGGCCCTGCGGAGGTGTTCATAGCTTTGCAATAATTTAGCCATTTTCATTTTGTTTGATTTCATTAACACCTGGGTCTCCAGGGAGAGCCCAGTTGGGAAGGGGGAAAAAAAACAAGTGATTTCAGTTGAAATCGAGTGGTTTTCACTGCCTTGTCTTGTAATACAGACAGAGTGTAAATCTCCAAGGGTGTAGTCAAGGCTGAGCTCGGGGAGCAAGAAGGCCTCTTCTTTAAGGCAGCCTTCACAAAAAATCTGTCCCTTTACACTCCTTAGTCCTTAAGTGCCTCCAACCCCATCCCATCTCTGTCAGCACCAGGTATGTGTATCATGCCGCTAGTTTCTCAAGCAGCCAGGGTACCTACCCATTTTGGCAGCTATACCCAGGCAGTAGGGCTCTGTGGTTGGCTCAGCTAGTTTTGATGTGGCTGCACTTCTGCTTGTGGCATGGCCTTGAACAGGGAGGAAGCTTCAATCCTCAGAGCCCCTCTTTCCTCATAAATAACCTGAGATGGCAGAACCTACCTCACGGGCGCCAAAGGAAGAGTAGGGGTGGGACACACAGAGCACTCAAGCCACAGCTGTGAGCTCAGCACAGGGAGAAATAATTGTACTGACGGCTGTCACCCCCCTGATCTCCTCCTCCTCCTCCTCCTCCTCCTCTTCTGCCTCCTCCTCCTCCTCTGTTTCCTTCTCCTCCTCCTCCTCATTATCTGACCATCTGCCAACAGAAGCCAGCTCAGAGTAAGGGTGAAACATCTCCTAGTGCTGCTCTTGGGGCAAGAAACACTTTCTGCCAGCCCAGATTTCCCAGAAAGATATTTGGATCCAAAACAAATCTCAGAAACAACTCAAATGCCCATCACCTGAAGAATAGATTTTAAAAGGTGTGGGTACAAATCTCAGAAACAACTCAAATGCCCATCACCTGAAGAATAGATTTTTAAAGGTGTGGGTTTTTTTATATAATGGAGTATTACTCAGCCATAAAGAAAAACAAACTTGAGATAGTTAAAGCTAAGTGGATACAACTGGACACTATACTCTCAAGTGAAATAAATCAGACACATATGTATAAATAGGTAGCCCATTGGCTCTGTAGTGTGCAAAACTCAAAGGGTAAATAAGGACCAAAATGTCTAATAAATAATATCACATAGGAAGAAATGATTCAAAAGGAAAGGGAAACTGTGGAAAAGAGGAGGGGAAAGGGAAAAAAATCAAGAAAAGAAGGAAATAAAGCTTCTCTAAGTAAGGGTGGAGGGCTGGTTGAAGGAAGGAAGGGGAATGGAATAAAAAGAGGAATCGAGATGCATCATGTACAGGAACAAATTCCCTGTGATAAATGTGATCATTATGTATATTTAAAATGCATTAATAAGATGAATTAATGAACAATAAAGAAAAAGCAAAACAAGCCAGGCTGCTGGCCTGCAGGGCACACCCATCCTCAGAGGCTTGAGAATTCAGGGTGACTCGGGATTTACTGGGTGAGAGTGTCCAGGGCTGGAGGTAACACCACCCCCACTGTGGCCAAGCCAATCCCAGGCAGATGGGAACATTGGTTAGGATGCAGGTGTCTCCAAATGCTCCTCAGACCGCCCTGGAGGTAGGAGAGTCTGCTTCCATCATCTCAGAAGTGAGTCCCACATAGTCAATGATACACATGTCAGGGAACCTGGCCCTTACAGAGTCTCCATGCACATGGTGCTCACTTTCCTTGTACCAACTCATTTCATCCTCAGAGTGGCTGGGCCTCCATTTTACTGACAGGAAAATTCAGACAGGAGGAGTTAAAGACCCTTGGTCAGAGGACCAAGAATTGGGAGAGCTAAGTGCCCCTCAGGCAGCCTTAAGTCCATGTAATCTCTCGTTGTTGGACAGCTCCCACCAATGCATATTTTTCAGTGTCTTCTACTACAGTGTTTTTCCTGGACCTCACGCTCTGAAGTCTTAGGTTGCGAGTTGGGTTCCTGCAGATGTCACCACCTTCCAGGAAACAGCCCTGTTGGGGGGTGGCTTCTGCTCCAAGCCCAGCCCCAGATTGAAAATACCACTAAGCATGACTTACAGACCTTATAAGCCCCTCAGATAAGGAGCTCCGTCTGGTCGACCTCCAGGCTGTCCTCCTGAGCAGAAGCCTTCAGAACCAGCTCTAACCAGACAGATACAGGGAGACATCACATCCAGCCTTCCAGTGCTCACTTCCAGCCAGGAGCTCTTGGTTTCACCAGTCTCAAATTTGTGTAAAATGAGCCACAGGTTTTCCTGAGCAGAGAAGGAGTGAGAAGTTGGGAATGTGTCCTTTAACTCTACTTTAAGAGACCTGAGATCCAGACACTCCCCATCCGAATGTCAATTCAGACACTTAAGTGCTCTCTTTGTTGCAGGAGCCCTGAACTCTCAGCCATCTTCCTACCTCCTGCCTTGGTGGCTGAGTCCCTGAAGCCTGAAACATCCGAGAACCTGTTGGAAAGGCCCACACTGCAGCCAGATGTCTCTGGCAAAACCTCACTGTTTTGGCCTCAGCTCCTTCCTTTCTCTCCCCCTAGCACTTTCTTTTTTCTTTTCTCCTTCCTACATCAAGTCCTTATCCCTTGCTCTTCTCTGCACTAGATCTTCCCAGGGTTAGCTCCTTCTCCCCATCACCCCCTAAGTGGGGTCCTCTCTGACCACCCCATCTGCAGCTGACACCGTCTTCCAGGCCTTCGCCACCTTGGGAGTCTGCTCCACTTTCATCCACAGCACTGAAATTTCTCATTCTCACAGGAAGACTTCATGCTTATTCTCCATGCCTCAGTTTCCATCCCTGTACATCGTGGATAATTTCACTCCATAGGGACACTGGGATGATTAGAACAGTGCATGGCACATAAAGCTCCATCCTAGGAAGTCTTACTTTTCATATTAATGTTACTGTTCTCAGCATCTGTAACAGCCGTTCCCACCTGACACACAGACTCCTGATACATATTTTTGAATAAATACACAAATGGGGGTGGAAGCAAGACTCGGAGGGTCTGAGAAGTCCAACCCTATCTTCTCCTCAACTCCCAGACCACCCACTCCTCCCGGCGGGCTCTAATTACCCAATAGGGAGAAATCCAGCCCCTGGGGCTTTTCCCACAGTGCATTTTCCAAAGATGAAAAGCTTATTAGTTAATAACTACATAGCGATATCTAAAATTTTGGTTGCATTGTGAGGCCGGGTGCCTTCCCCATTCACCAGTAATGACAGACCACTTAAAAATAAATAACACATATAATTTAAGCAACTAAAACAAATAGCAGTGTTGGCTTCCCCTGGCAAAATGTTTTCACTTCTTCCTCAAGGGGTGCCCATGGTGCCCCCGCCTGGGCCTCCCTGCTGAGAGGCTCTCCCAGCAGGCAGCCTGGGGGAGCACAGAGCAGCAGCAGGAGGAGGCCTCCCTCAGCTTCCTGAGTCCCTCCTGGTGAAGGCCTTAGTGGCCTTGCTCTCCCCATAGCTTCCGCTCCACACCCTTATCTACTCTCTCTGGGTGCTTCTTCCCCAAGAGTTGCAAATTCAAATATCTGCAGGACACTGTATCTGAGGGTGGGAGGCAATGAGGATTGGTGGGGACTGTGGCTAATGGAAGAGCCAGTGTCCCTCCCACAGAGGACGATCCTCATCAGTGGTTGCTCTCCGGGGAGGCAGGGCCAGTTGTACAAAATCTCTCGACATTTCAGGAAAGAAGAAAGGAAGGAAGGATGGAAGGAAGGAAGACTTTCAATCTGGATTTAAAATGCTAGTCACTTTTTATTGATTTTTGTTGGTGCATTTTATATATATGTTATGATCACACTCACCACTGAGAGTTTGTACCCATACAAAACTCATCTTGAATTGCATTTTTCCCATTCCCTTGCCCTCCCTACAACCCCTATCCCTGTATACATAAGCTTTGTTTCCTTTTTGTAACCATATAATATTTTCTTTCCCTTTACTTCCCCCTATTCCCCTTTTCTCTTTTCCTTTTGAACTTTTCCTCCAATTTCACATTACTGATCACACATAAAATGTTCATCTTTGGAGCGACCTCAAGGCTATTGCATTCTGTGGCCAGCTGCCTCTGATATCACCTCTTACTTCTCTGCCCTTTATTCACCCTACACAGGCCACGTGGCTTCTTTACTATTTTTGGATCATGTTAAGCACATTCCCACCTCAGGATATTTTCACTGAAAATTCCCTCTGCCCAGAACAGTGTTTTCCCAGATAAGCTCACAGCTCAAGAGTTCAGCAGGGCTGGAGCAAGTAGGCAAGAAAGACTTCAGTTGGTAAGAAGCCAGGCCCCAGACAGTCAGAGTGCAGGCAGTGGGGAGGCTACAAACCCAGGGGAGTGATTTTGGACATCTCAAGGTTGGGAGCAATGACACATTTACCCGGTGAGGTCCAGCATGCCAGTCTCTGCAGGGTTTGTGCAGTCCCTCACACAAATGCTTACTTGCCATGCACCAGGGCAAAGGCAAACCTGTTTATAATTAGAGCTTGGAATCTAACTTAGTTCATATTAGGTTTTGTGCAAATATTAGCACTGAGCATTCTGGGGTTGCTGTGTGTGTGTACATCAGAGGGAGGGAGCTCTGTATTTTGGAAGCTTCACTGTGGTTGGTCATCTTTAGGGGACCCGACCAGGGAAGGCCAGGTCAGCGGTCGAGCCTGGATTGCTGTCAGAGAGCCACTCTGTTTGGAGCCTCACGTTCATGGAGCTCTTGAGGGGCTCCTTCCTTCGTTGCCTCTCCGCTGAGCTGGTCTGATGTGCTCCATAGGGAAGTGACTTTTATTATGAAGGACTTTCCTTATAGTTAATTCCCCTCTAAATATTAGATATTACTATATGATACATACTAATTTTCTTAAATGGCATCTTCAGATAGGTGATATTATTGATGAATTTCATTTCAGCAGTGTTGGGGCATTCCAATGAACTTGTCATTTAAAAATAGAAAAGAAAGAAAGGAAGCTGAGCCAGTGTTCCTAGTCCTTGGATATGATATGGGGTCTACAGGTCACAGACAAGAGCCTGGTTTTTTCTTGACTGAACAGGAGCCCTGGGAAGGCTTGAGTGCAGAAACATCTCTGAATGGCACTCTCAGAGCTCACTTGAGGGGGTCCTTGTAGAAGCAGAGACACCACAAGGACACGTCCCACCACCCCAAGGGCCACCATGGGAACAGAGAGGAGTAGAGCAGAGAGGTGTGCTGAGGGTGGTGTGTGGGAAGCTGGAGAAGAAGCCTCTTGGACAGCTCTGAGGTAGGTTCTGAGCTGCTCTCAACAGAGCGAAGGACCCACAGGCCAACTCTTGGGTTGGTCTTCACTTCATTATCTACACCTTTCTCCCTTCTCAAAATGTACTTGCAATGTCCTTCAACCATGCACTGTGCACAAGAGAGTGAGCATGCACACACACACGTACACACACGTACACACAGATGCACACAGAGGGATGAAAAAAGAAAGAAAGAAAAATGTGAAGAGGAGACCAGACAAACTGGATTCTAGAGCTAAGAGAGCTGCTGTGGCAGGGCACCACCCTGGGCCTGTGTCCCAGACAAGACATAGTGGGAAAAGCAGCCATGGCTAAGTGATACCTCCCCCGAAGCACAGAAGTTTAACATCTGCTTTGGTAGGGGCCACGGACCTATGAGACAGATGGACAGTTCTGCTGATCCAGGCCCAACTTGGCTGATCTCTGCTGGGCTCACTGGTGCATCTGGGTTGAGTGGGAGGCAGTGGCTGCTGGCTGTCCTGGGATGGCCTTGCCTGGGACACCTGAGCTCTGCCACGCGTGGTCTCCCATCTCCCAGCAGACGTGATCTCTGCAAGGCCTCCTCTAAACTTAGAACAACTGCATCACTACTCCTGCCACATTCAGCTGCGCTGTCCTGATCTGCAGGATGGAAATCAGACTCCATCGCTTTCAAGGAAGATTGAAGGATTGTCACCACTTTCACAGTTCACCAAATGACGATAGGCACAACTCTAACAGAGAAGAAGAGACACGGCAGTTTCCTAGAGAACAGTTGCTCCCCTCGACCTTTTCAGAGACATGTTCCAGGAGCAGATGCATCAGTGTCTTCAGAGCAGTGATGGAGCCAGGGGAGCCTGCAGGAGAGGCAGAAGCTGAAGCGCTTTGTGCCTGGGAACCGAGCACACATTGCAGCAATGCCTGAGTCTGGGCAACAGCCCTGCTCCTGAGGGACAGAAAGGGGGGAACCTCCTGCTCCTCCCCACATGGTTCAGTGCACCTCTGATTCCTAAAAACTGGGGTGTCCCACAGAGCTGGTGCCAGGGGTGAGGGGCTGCCCCCCCACACACACACACAGGATGGTGAGAGGGTTGTGGCCATGCTCTCCCTTCCAGGATCCAGGCCTCTTGGGCAAACTGGAAATGAAGCAGTGTCAGCAGTGAGTTGTGTCCTCCAGTTCCAATGTTGGACACCAAGCCCTGAGTCCCTTAGCATGTGGCTGCCCTGTGAGAAGCGGCCTAAAGAGACACATAAGGTTCAATGAGGTCCATGGAATGGGTCCTAATCTGCTCTCATTTGTGTCCTTAGAAGGAGAGATTTGGAACAGATGGGTGTGGACTGAGGGACAACCACACGAGGACACAAGAAGATGCTGTCTGCAGCCCAGATTTGGCCTCAGAGGAAACCAACCCTGCTCACAGCCTGGCCTCAGCTTTCTAGGCCCTGAGCCAGAGAACATCAGCCTCAGTTGATTAAGACATGGTACTGTGGGGCCAAGGATTTAGCTCAACGGTTCTGGTGTCTGCCTGCAAAGGGCAAGGTCCCAAATTCGGTCCCTGGTAACCACATACCACAATGCCAGGTGTGGTTACTCATGCCCACCAGCAATCAGCACTACACACCACAATGCCAGGCATGGTGGCTTAAGCCTGTAATCCCAGCACTTGGGAGGTAGAGGCAGGAGGATTGCTGTGAGTTTGAGGCTTACCTGGCCTACATAGTGGGCTCAGGGCCATCCCGAACTACAAAGCAAGACCCTATCTCAGACAAAAAAAAAGACATGACACTGGTATTTTGTTACAGCAGCTTGAGTTGACAGATATAATCAGCGAGCTCTACCCGACCCTCCTCACTTACAAGTCCTTGCTTTTGCCTGCTTCTCTCCTTCTGTCTTGCCATAGCCCTGGGCCAAATCGACATCCTCTTAGGGGACCCTCACACCAGAACACCCTCTGGCAGGGATCAGAGCCCAGAGATATGACCACGTGCCAACCCTACCAGCAGAATGGTAGCTTGGGGACAAGAAGAGGCAGAATTGGGTGGAGCCATGTGGTTATCAAACTGGATTTTGTGCCCTGAACCTACCTAACAAGCTGTATAGGTTTGGCAACTCTGAAACACCTACAGCCTTGGCTTTCTCCCAGATGAGCTGAGAACAGGAGTCAAATTTGCCTCTTGGAGGCCAATGAGGGATATCATTTAATGAGATCACACAAGTAAATATTATGTACAACATCTGGCCCAAGTCCAGTGCTGAAGACAAAAGTACTGTCCCTGTCATGGCCACCCTCTGTCCTGAGACATCTTCAGCCTGTGTTCAGGCTCATTTCTGTGTTCATTTCATGCCCCAGGGCCTTTGCTTCATCCTCTCCATCACCCAAAGTATTGTTCCCTGCCCAGTTGTGCCCAGGGTGCCCTCCTCACTGCTCCTTATGCAGCCACGCCATGGCCTTCACAGAGGCTGCTCCTTGTCACCCCTCAGGGTGCAAGGCTCTGTGGCCCTTTCCCTTTGCATAGCTTGTTTAGTGAGATTTGTTCCAGAAAATAGCTCCAAGCTCTATTCTCTATGATAGTAGTTCTCAAATAAGGTGCCTCCTACAGGGCACCTGCAATGTCTGAAGACAGCTCTTTTGTCACATCTAGATGAATACTAATGAGTAGGACCCAGGGAGACTGCTAAATACCCTACAGTGCCAGAGTAACCCCAAGATAGACAACTCAATTAAAATGCTCATAATTCCAAAGTAGAGACCCCCTGCCCACAGGAGGCAATTGGCCCTGACATTGAGGGCAGCTCTGGCTTCCCAGTGATTCGATTCTCTGTGTTCAGAGAACACAAGCCATCGCTGGACTGGCCCATCTCTACAGCCTCCAGCACACTGAGTAGTTGCCCTTGCCTGAAGCCAAAGCCTCCAGCATCTGCCCGTCCATAGCATCCACTGGTCCCGGGGAACTGTATGGAGCACTGACTTCTGATCAAGGCCAGCTGAGCCTTGTTCTGACTGGAAGAGACAATATCAGATTAGTGGCAGGCCAGGTCTGCATAAGGCATAGCAACAAAGAGCATGAACTGGGAAAGGCCGCCCTGGGGAAGAGCCAGAGGGAAATGGCAGATCTGGAGCAGGAAGTGGGATGCACTGGAGAGGAATTGTTACAATGAGTGCAACACGAGTGTCAGTCATTTTCTAGATATCCAGCACACAAGAACTCATGCTTATTTGCACCCCCAGCTCAACCTGAGGGGAATCATTGTTGTTCCCACATAACAGATGAAGAGAAAATCAACTGATTTACCCAAAGTCACTCAGTTGGGAGATCAAGGAGTAGAGGCAGAACTCAGACCACCTAAACTATCCTTTTTATTAAGTACCCATTCTGCACTAGGTACAGTGACAATAAAAGATGAAGAGTTTGTGACCTCAGGATCTCAGGACTCTGGAGAGACTGTCAACTTCTAGACCACGCCCCCACCAGAGGCCTCACCCACAATGAAAAAGAGGCTGAGTGGCCAGACTCCACTGAAGACAAAAGTACTGACCCTGTTACTGTCCCACCCTCACTGATTAGATGCTGCAGGAGAGGAGGGGTCATTCAACAGAAGATAAACCAATCAGAACCTCTCTCTCAGAAACTGGAAGTCAAATTGCCAGTCAGATGGCTACTGCAGGGCAGAAGGGTCCTTGCAGGTCAGTGCTCAAAGCCCAGGGCATCTGAAGGTGAAGGAAAACGTACCTTGTCAGTTTCACAGATGGTCTAGAGAGAAGGCAGGAACTTTTAAACAGGTAGCAACTAATCCCTGCTGAGGACCTTAGGGAGAGGCCTAGGTTTCCCCAACATGTTTAAAATAAAATACCCAACATCAGTGTAGTCAGTGAGGAGTCAGTTGATCCGGCTCCTCACCACTGCCCTCACTCACCGTCTCGCCCCACCCAGCTCTGTGCTCTCTTTGCTGTTCTTTGAACGTCCCATGTGTATTGCCACCTCAGGTCCTTTGCACTAGCTGTGCTATTTCTTAGACCACTGTTTCCAGAAATAGCTACCCAGTCCCTGTGCTCCTCACTCAGATCTGCTCAGACTTCACATGGTTATGAGTTTCTTCATTGTCTAGCCTCTTTGTCCCTCTTCTTATCCCTCTTTCTGCCATCTCCTCACCCTGCTTTCCAGATCATCTGTAACATATCTCATATTCATATCATGCACATCCCACATATATCTTATATATGATTAAATGAGAGAATTATTGCAAAGGGTCTGGACCATAGTGAGCCTACATAAATGTTTAATTTATATAGGTGCAGTGTCTGGCAGGTATGAAGTTGCTTAACAGATGCCAGCTCTGTTTTTCACTGAGATGATCTATTGGGATCTCATTTTCTTCACCAGTGAAGAGGATGGTTGTAAGAATTAAATGAGACAATTCATGTAAATTGTTTGGGACATGTGAACCCTCTATAAAAAGTACTGTTTATTTTTAGTTAATACATGAATACCCAAACATGTACCCATACCAGCCATCTCTGCCTTTGCGATGCACAGTCCCCATGGAGTCGGCCATCAGTGCAGACCGAAGACCATGAAGTCAATGCTCCAGCCTCACCTCTTCCACACTCACTGCCTCCAAGTTGATGACAGCGTACTCATTCTCCAAGTTTTCTTTTCCCTCACACTCCAGCCCTTGGTCTTTAGCACACAAGCAGCCTGGCATCTCTGTAAAAAGCCCCAAACCTTCATTGGACCCTTGGCTGCTCCCCCTGCAGAGCCCAGACCACCAGGCTGAGCTGCCACCGTGTCTCTGTGCGATGTTCCTCCTTATTAGGCATCATTAGGTACACAGTAATTATAATAATTATGTGCACTGCTTAGGCGGCCATTCTCAGTAACAACCACTGCTATTCAGAAGTCATAATTGCTGCATCAAGACTAAAATGAAGGCTAATTAGATGTCAGTTGCTCCCCCCATCCAACTCAGAGCCCCCTACATAATCTCTATATCTGAAATGCCCCATGACCACCAGGCATCTTTGCTTAATCTGCACAACTCAAAAACAAACAACCAGATCCACAGGAGAGCACGAGTTGGTCTACAAGAGGGAGAGGGGCATGTGCTATGTGGAGGGGAACTCGCAAGGTGCTGGGTCATTCAGAAAGAAAAGAACTTTGGGGGTGGGAGTGGCTGAATCTTGGTGCTGATGGAGTCTGCTGTGATGCAGAGTAGATACTACCTTCCTGGTCTCCAGTAGAAGAAATTAATGTCAGGAAGTGCTGTGGGCCCTTTCTAAGCTATTCAGTGGCATATGATGACACTCAGCCCCAGATTCCCCATTTGCCAAAATATAAGTGTTGAACATCATCACTTCCCTTGGGTGAAGATCCCTCCAGAGTCTGGCGTGCTGGGAGTGCTGACGCACTAGTGGTGTCTGTGTCCTCTTCTCTCTGGGAAAGCCTGTCCCCAGGGCTGCAATAAAACATAGGAAGACAGCTAATGTTCTCTGCTCTCAGGAACCAGCAGGAAAACTTGTAGTGAAAATGAAAGGGTTAAATAGTAACACACACACCCATACACACTTACTAAAATGGAACCTGCCACACCTTCCTGTAGGAAGAGCTTTAAAAACCACAAATAATACAGGAAAGTCATTGGCAAAGCTGCAAGCCACCGGTGGGCCCTGGGTAAATGACAGGTCTGATTAGTGGTGCATTCCAATCCCAGATTTCCCAAGATGCATTGGAAGGAACACTCATTCCATGAGAAGATTCTCTGTGAAAACATTCATGCAGCCAATTAAACTTGAGGAATACCACTTCCCGCATATTGGAGTCCAAACATAAATGATCCAGAAACTGGATCTCAAACTTCTCAAATCCACAATAAAAATGCTGAGAAGGCCTGCAGTCAGTAACATTGCTTTCCTCGCTTTCATTCTGAGTTCCCAAACCTCTCTGACCATGGCCTTCCATGAAGAGTCTGGAAATATTGGTCCAGTAAGCAAAAAACAAGACAAAGAGAACTACACAGACTTCTAATAAATGAAGTCTAGGCAATGGAGGATTCCTTTTACATAGTTAGGAGAAGACTGTTTTTCATGACTTTGGCTTTAAGGAAGATAACATTCTCTCACATGACCCAGGAACATGCAATGATAAGCCATCCAGGCGCTTTAAGAAGTAGGGGAAGCACATACTAGGAAGGGTCTGTGCTGTGGGTACATATTGTGGTGTCAGCAGGAAAAGAAAGCCATCAGGACAGGATCCATATAGAAAGTCCCGTGTGATCCCAGCAGGAAGCAGTGAGTAATGAACAGACCCTGGCTTTGCTAGCTCAGTTATTTCCGATGTACCCTTTCACTGACTGTCAAACTCCGAGACTGGAAAAGAAGGATCTTCAGGCAGAGGACAGGGCCAGACATCAGCACCACTGCAACAGTTTTGATGTCGTGGCATAGCAGGGCTGTCGAGTGCTCCTCATCACTCCACCCTCTCATGCCATTCCTCCAAATCTCCCCCATGCTGATGAAATCCACAAGAGCTTCACAAAGGCATTGGCAGTGAGCGACGCTTTGCAAAGAATGTAGCCATGCCACAGGATGCCTCTAGAGGGTGATTTCCATCTGATATGGACTGAATATTTCTGGCTTCTCCAAAACTTCATGTGGAAACTTAATCTGCAGTGCAACCACATTGAGAGGGGTTTAGGCTTAATTAATGCTGTTACACAAAGGAATGATGGAGGGATGTGCTCCCTTCTTTGCCCTTCTGTCTTCTGAAATGTGAGGACACAGTGTTCCTCCATTTTGGCAGAAGCAATGTTCAAGGCTTTATCCTAGAAGCAAAGACTAGGACTCTGTTGGAAGCATCACACACAAATTCACTCATTTTCTTCCCTCTCTGAACCCATCAGTTTGGGATGGCTAATCTTTTCACCTTGCACATGATGAAACAAGCAAGGGGAAGAGAGCAAGTAGTCCTGATCACACAGCTGGGCAGTGGTAAGGAACACATTGGCAAGGCTCATTCTCTTTCCAAGTTCTTCCCTGGGGCATTCTAGCACCTTGGGAATGCTAGTTGAGAGGTGCAGCTGATGGCTGAGAGTTAGAAGGTGACACACACTTGTAAATAATTCTGGCTCTGGCAGAGGGAAGAGACCCTCACTGAGTACCAGGCATTCAGCTGAGGAACCAGAAAGTTTATACTGTTTCTAAATAGTCAGGACCACATCCTAGAGAAAGGTCCTGTCTTGACACTAAATGCAAAACCTAGATCTACTACTGGTTATTCGAGAGATGCAGATGAAAACAACACTGAGATTTCATCTCAATCCAGAAAGAATGGCTGTTATTTCAGAATTAGCTAGTCACAAAATGTTGGCGAAGCTGTGGAGAAAAAGGAACCCTTCTCCACTGTTGGTGGGATTGTAGACTCATACATCCTCTGTGGAAATCAGTGTGGAGATTCCTAAAAAAGCTGGGATTGGAAGTCCCATTTGACCCAGCCATTGCTCTGCTAGGTATATACACAAAGAATTAAAAGATTCATATCAAAGCAACATATGTGCACCCATGTTTATAGCAGCTCTGTTTGTGATTGCTAAATGTTGGAAGGGAACAAATGTCCATCAACTGGAGTCTGGATAAAGAAGTTGTGGTTCTTTTACAGAATGGAATATTACTCTGCCATTAAAAATGATAAGTTTGAGTCATTCATACTCAAATGGATGTACCTTGAGGACATCCTCATAAGTGAAATAAATAGGTCACAGATGTGTAAATATCATACTTTTTCTCTTGTCTGAGAAAATGCAGATGTAAATGAGTTCTAGTATATATTATGAAATAGAATGAGTTCTAGTTGATATTATGAAATAGAAAATATTTAAAAGGAAATAAGGTTTGGGGGTAAATAACAAGGGGGAAAAGAATGTGATAGTAATTTTAAAAAGGAAACAAAGCTTATATATATAAGCAGTTGGGGGTTCCAGGGTGGGTGGAGGAATGGGAAAAAAGGAGAAGTCGTGTCATATTCTGATGCAAACTCTCAATGTTGAATGTGATGATGACATGTATTGAAAACGTACCAGTAAAGATTTGAATAAAAATTACAGTTAGAAAAAATTATGGGGAGGAAAGACAAATGCAGTAAAGACATTTACAATTTGCCATATAATCAGTTGGATTTCTGACCATTGTTTTCCTTTCATACTAAAATATGTATTTATGTAGTTGTAAAAAGAAATTGTAATTAAGCCAAGTAACCTATCTGCCTGCAAGAACAAAGCTTAACATCACTTAAGAACAAGAGTAAAATCTGAAATATCTAAATATAACTTAAAGATTACTACATATGCAAAAAAGTAGACAAAAGTGACCCAAAATCAAGGACCATACCTTTGAGATCCTCATACCTTTGAGCCTTCATTGGATACAGTTGTGTTGATTTTTGAGATGTACTCAAAGCATTTTTCTTCTTATTTTTGTACAAAGCACTTGGTTTCTTTTTAGTGAATCTTTTCAGCAACCATCTTTGTCTCCACTTTCAGGTTCTTTCTTTCCAAAAAAAATTGCCAACTTCTCATATCATTCACCTTTGCCCCTTGCTCCTGATTTGCATTAAGATCTGTCTAGAACAAGCCAGGAATATCCATATTACACTCTGAATGTTACATTGCCTTAAAATTTGTTCTGCCAGATTAATCAGTCCACTGCCCTTAATCTCAGTCTCCCATAAAGCCTCAGAATATGGGTAAAATCTGTAGACAAATTTTCAGTCAAAATGTTACACACATGGCTTCTAGTCCAAGTGCTATTGTCAGTCCTTGTGCCCCACTCAAACCTGAGCCTGGCCTTCACTATGATCATTCCTATCAGCATTCTGAGCTCTGAACAGAATCTCCCAAAAATCTCCACTTACTCTGCTTACAGCGTTCTAAGGCATCTTCAAACTTTTCTAAACTCCTCCCACAAACCAGTTCCCATGGTTTCTGGATCATATGGTCAGGTATAGTCACAGAAATGATCAACTTCTCTGGTACAGATATCTGTATTAGTCACTTGAGTGTCAATAGGACAACATGTCTAACAACTGCAGTGGAAAGAAGTAAAGATTTATTGGCTTACAGCATTGGTGGGTTCAGTCATGGTCAGCTGACTCCAAGGCAGAACTACAAGATAAAGTAGCAAGGTGGAATAAGACCATTCACCACATGATAACAAGGAAGCAGAAACTTAAGGGAGGCACCAGGGATAAGAACAGACTCCTCCAGCCACATGTGGTATCACATACCTATAATCCCAGCACTTGGGAGGCTGAGCAGGAAGATTGCTGTAAGTTCGAAGCTACCTTGTCCTACTTAGTGAATTCAATGCCAGCCTGAATTATATATCAAGACTCTTTCTCAAAAAACAAACAAACAAACAAAAAATAGAATCTCATCTTCCAAGTCATGCCCCAAGTGACTACTCTTTCCAACCAAGCCCCACTTTGAATGTGAGACTTGGGGAACATATAAACCAAAATAGTAGTTTAAAATTAAGTACAAGATAAAGACAGAGAAAAATATTTTGAAAAAGTATTCCCCAAGCTTCACAAAATTAAGAGCTAAAAAGCCCGTGATTCTGAATAATTGTGAGGAACATAAAGAAATCATACCTTCCTATTTCAGAGTCAAAATGCTAAACACATATACACAAAAATAAAAGATAGCTCCAGAAAGCACTTGAAGGATTCACAAAGGAATATGGTATGATTGATGAGCAATTTCATAAAAATGGAGAAGAGGGAGAAAAGGATGATATCTTGAAAACAATGAAGAAAAACAAAACCTATACTTGCAGAAGTGCATATTCAGCAAAACTATTGTTCAAAAAATGACTGTGAAATAAAGCCAGTTTTAGATTTAAAAAAAAGCTGAGAGAATATGCACCAAATCAAGAGATTTGCACCACACACACATATGGATGCATGCAAGCACACATGTGCACACATACACATACACACTGCTTTTAGAACATCTTTATTAAGGAATAATTAAGCCAGATAGAAGTTCAAATCTTGAGGAAATAAAACAGCACACTAGAAGTGGTAAGCAAGCAGCTAAATGCCAAAGATTATTTTTTTTCTTCTTTGCTTCAGTTTTTTAATAGACAGCTGATTGTTTAAAATCAAAATAATAGCGCTTAGGGCCAGGAGTTTAGCTCAATGGTTCTGGTGCCTGTCTTGCAAGCACAAGGACCTGGGTTTGATCCACCAGTAACCACATATAGTACTGGGTATGGAGACTCATGCCCACCAACAATCAGTACCACACATCACAGTGCCGGGCGTGGTGGCCCATGCCTGTAATCCCAGCACTCAGGAGGTAGAGGCAGGAGGATTGCTGTGATGTGAGTTTGAGGCTGAGCTCAGGGCCAGCCCGAACTACAAAGGGAGACCCCATCTCAAAAAAAAAAAAAAAAGATAGCTATCAGAAAGTGGAGAGATTTTACTTACATGGGAAAGAAATCAGGAGATGGAGGGGAAAGCAAAGGGATAAAAACAGCATTATGATGTGTTCTGTGTATGTGTCAACACCCCATGAGAAATGTAATCATTATGAAAAGGAAACATGTACTAATACAAAGTAAAAAATGAAAAAAAATTGACCAAACTATATGCTATATGTAAGAAATTCAAAGAAATACAAATACACAACATGAGTAGAAGGGTGGAAAAGATTTTCCAATGCAAATAGTAAGTTGGAGTGGTAGGCTAATATCAGACAAAATACACTTTAAGTCAAAAACTGTTACTAAAAACAAAGAAAGACCTTAGGTTGATAAATAGTCAAACCATTAAGCTGTTGTCACAATCCAAACACTAGTGAGGAACCTACAACACACACACTGCAGTGTAATATTTGTATCATTGAAACTCTAGAATGTTCACCATCCCTGAGGCAAATCTAAAATATAAGATACAAAAACTGACTAAACTGAGGGGGGAAATAATAGTGGGAAACGTCAGTGCACAACTTCCAATAATAAGCTAAAAATGACTAGAAAGATCACTAATAAGAAAGTAATGGATTTGAATGACACTATGAACTATCTAGATGTAACACACATTTACAAACACTCACTTCCACTCAGCAGTGTGGAACGTGCATTCTTCCAAAGTTCACAAGGAACATTCTCAAGGGTTTACCAGATGTTCAGCCAAAAAAAGGAAACTACATCTCAATAAATTTTAGATGATAGAAATTGTAGAAAGTATCTTCTTTGATGACAGTGAAATGATGGTAGAATTACTAATGAAGAAAAACTGAAAAATTCACAAAACTAAAGAAGAAGAACAACAACAAAACCACTTTGAAACAAATGGGCCAAAGGAAAATAATGACAAGAAAGACTAGAAATTACTTTTTGATTAATGAAAATGAAAATAAGTTTTCCAAAATGAGATATGTAAATATCCATACTTAAAAAGAAGAAAGATCTCAAATCAATACCATCCTGCCAGTTTAAGAAAGTAGAAAGGGGGGGGGGAGGGGAATACATCTAAAGCTAGCATAGGAAAGCAAGTAATAATAATTTTAAAAACAGAACAAAATAGAGATTAGAAAAACAATAAAGAGAATCAAAAAATGTTTCCTTGAAGGAATCAACAAAACTGACAAATCTTTAGTTAGACTGATAACACTTTTTAAAAATACATAAAATATAAATAATTAAATCATAAAATGTAAGTAATGGCAGTTTTGCTGACCTAAGGGGGAAAATGAATAAAGAGGGGATAAAATGAACCACTGTATACCAAATAGGCCTAGATAAAATGGACACATCTCTAGAAGCATACAAAGTATCTAAACTGATCCCAAAAATAAAAACCTCACCAGATCTATAACAAGTAAAGGAATTAAATCAATAATCAAAACCTCCCATCAAAAGAAGTCCAGGAAATTTGAAAAGCTGAAAACATTTCCTTACCTTTCTATGAGGTCATCATTACTCTGATACTAAACCCAGACAAAAATATCACAAGAAAAAAAAATACTACACTAATATATCTTACAAATGTAAATGAAACAAAACCGTAGCAAGCCCAACCCAGGAACATATTGAAAAGATTATGCACCATGACCAAGTGGGATTTATTCTTAGAATGCAAGGGTGGTTAAACATATGGAAATCAATTAATGTAATATACCACATTAATAGAACAAAAAGGGTAAACCACCCAATCATCTCAATTGATGCATAAAAGGCATTTGACATGATCCAGCATCCTCTCATAATACAAAGTAGGAAGAGAAAGGAAAGACATCTATGAACAACCCACAGCTGATATCATATTAATTTTAACAGACTGCAAGCTTTCTCCCTAAGATCAGGAACAAGAGAAAGATTACTGATTTTTCCACTTCTATTCAACATTGAAATAGTTGTATTCAAAGAAACTAGTTAAGACAAATAAAAGCAATCAGATTGGGAAAAAGGGTAAAAATATCTTTATTTGCAAATAGTATAATGTGTATACAGTGATACTTTGGTTCACTAACTGAAATCTTTCCATGATTGCAGTCACAAGCCAAATTGGATGAGAAATCAAATTTCCCCATAAAGTCAACATTGAACCTAATCACTGAATTTGAATTGGTTCGCTTTCAGCTCAGTTTGTGACCAAAAACATGGAAAGGATTACAATAAGTTCATGAACCAAGGTACCACAACAGACAGACAGACAGGGATATATAGATATATAGGCATTTATAGGAAAATGGATGAAACTGAATAAAGAAAACTTATTAAATAAAATAAGCCAGATTCAGAAAGATAAAGTATTCCATGTTTTCTCTAATATGTAGAATGTTCTAAATTACATGAAAGTAGAAGAGAGATGATTATTAGAGAAGAGAAATATAAAAGAGGGGACACAGGTAAGGGTCAATTGAAGGAATACATACGGTCAAAATATGTTATACACATGCAAAAAGTCCCACATTGAAACTCAATATTTTCTCAAATTAATAAGAGCTAATAAAAACTTTTATAATTTTAAAATAAAAATAAATATTTCCGTGAATTCAATAAAATGTTATTTAAGAAACAACTTACATTGGCATGAGAAAATAAAATATTTAGAAACAAAATCAATGACAGAGGAACAAGACTTCTACGTTAAAAACTACGAAAAACATTGCTAAAAGAAACTAAAAAAAATTCCCAAATAAATGGAAAGACATCTCACGTTTGTGAATTGGAAGATAATATCATTTAAATGAAAATTTTATGTAAAATAAATTAATGCAATCTCCCTGTCAAAATATCAATCATCTTTTATGGAAAAAAAAATTAAGGGGCTGAGGTTTTAGCTCAGTGGTTCCGGTATCTTCCTGGCAAGCACAAGGTCCTGAGTTCAATCCCCAGTAAGCACATACCACAATGCAGAGCATGTGTGGTGACTCACACCCATCAGCAATCAGTACCACACACCACAATGCTGGGCGTGGTGACTCATGCCTATAATCTGAGCACTTGGGAGGCAGAGGCAGGAGTATTGCTGTGAGTTCCAGGCTAGCCTGGGCTACATAGTGAGTTTGGGGCCAGTCGGAACTACAAAGCGAGACCCTGTCTCAGAAAAAAAATTTAAAAGCTTACTTAAAATGTATATGTAATTTGAGACTCTAAAACAAACTTTCAAAAAAAGAACAGAGTTGGAATTTATTCTTCTTTATTACAAAATTTACTACAAAGTTACACTAGTCAAAGCAGTTGATATTGCCATAGAATAAACATATAGATCAATGGGCTAATACAAATGTTATCCATAATCAAAAAAACATGGAAATAAGACTATACATTTGTGGTCAATTCTTTTGAGAAGGACACCAACATAATTCAGTGGAAAAGAGTAGTTTTTAAATAAATGTACTGGAACATTTCTGCATGAAAAAGATTAAATTAGAAATTTGCCTCTCATTGTATTTTAAAATCACTTCAAATGGACCAAAGACCTAACTGTGGGCACTAAAACAAATTCTTCGAAGAAAATATAGGGGTAAATCTTCATGGACTCGGATCTGGCCATTCATTGCTCCTTAGATATGATTTCAAAGGCACAAGAAGCAAAAGAAAAATGAATAAATTGGAATTCACCAAAATTAGAAGTATTTTTGCATCGTGAACACTATCAAGGGAATGAAGAAAGCACACACCCAAGATTATGGACAGTAGATGTCCACACAAAAGCCTGTGCTTAAATGTTCAAGCAACGCTGTTCACAGTGGCAAACTGATCCAAATTGTCAAATGCTCCTCAAATGATGAACCCATTTCGGTGACGCAGAATGGAACTCAATGTTTGTTTACCACTTCTGTCTGAACGTCTCTTTTGCACTGAGCTCAATCCCCAGTAAGCACATACCACAATGCAGAGCATTCAACCTGTTCAGTGAACTCAATCTGTGTCTTCAGAAGAGAATAACAACTGTGTTCAAGCCAGAAGATAAAATGGCTACACTCAAAGGCAAACCAGAACTGTAGGAACGATGAGCAAACATTGGGATTTTGAACAAGTTTCGAACTTAAGCAGAGATTTTGAGAGTTTGAGCCAAGGCCGGTGCATGATCACCTATTAGCACAGGTACTTTCATATAGTTGATAATTTTTTTAATCACCACATGTAGAACACTGTTAAGTACGGGTGACATCTTTTGGTTAAATAGCATTTCTCTATGGATGACATAGTATACAGATCAACATTCAGAAGGTGATTTCTTTGACCTGAGAAAGCTGTCCAGTCATGGCAGCTGCTCCATCTACACATGTACTGATAAAAGAACCAATTCGGTTTTCCTGATATGCAATCATTCACAGTTTTCCTGCAGCTGTGCTGTTGGTTGGCAACAACAGTGCACATAACATATCATTTCCTATCCTCCAGAAAAATATTTTTTAAAAAGCACCATTGCCTTGTTGTTCTCAAGGATTATATACCGCAGTCGTTCATCAATCCTCTCTGCAATTGTGCCTCAGTATCTTCTGCTGTTTCACCAACTCATCTAGTTTTGGTGATAGCCAAAGGAGGAATGTGTACCATTTTTTGCACTCTGGTCTCTCCTAAAAATTGACAATAAATGTCCTTAGTAGCAGGCAGGATTAACTCCTCAACAATAGTAAGACTCCAAGAGTGACGCTCTTGGTGCCAACACATTTGATCAAGTAGTGCCTACAATAGTTCCTTCTGTTCTTTTTTCTTAAAAAAAAAAAAACACTCCAAAGGCTTATCTTTCAGGGCAGCATGCTTGAGCCCATGTGGAAAGCAGTTCTGAAGGATTCCTGGCTTCGTTGGGTAGCTAGTAACCACATATTATAAAAAGAGGAATGAGAGGATGTGAATCACCTGTTTCAACGAACTCAGAATTTAAGTAGGAAACTTGGTGTTTTCTTTGAAATGCAGGTTTCTTTTTGTTGGCAGCTGTAGAGTGTTTGGCTGTGTCATCACTGGATCTTTTCTCCTTTCAAAGAAGCTCTCTAGTAATGTTTGGTTTTTACTCATTTTGGCCAGGGTTACCTTGTAGGCTTAGTAATACTGTGACTGAGAACTGTGTGTAGTGCAAAAGAGAGGTTCAGACAGAAGTGGTACACAACATAATGAGTAGACGGCACATGGACTAAAATAAGTGTCAGATTCTGACTAAAAGCCTGCCACAAAATTCAGCTTGTTCCTGGACTGTCACTGAAAGGTCTTTGATATGAGTTTGCAAGCAGTTTATTTGTTATGGTCTCTGTACAGTCAAACCTCTCTGCTAATGTCAGTCTGTATTTACAGCTCTTCCCCAGCGCTGGTATCACCGCCTCAGCTCCTTCTGAGGATCACACAATCTAGACTCAGTACACAGTTCACTGTGAACTTCTAGGAGGATCTAAAGCCTCTGCTGGTCTGAGAAGAGATGATGCTCAGGTGCTGATGCAAATGATAGAAAGCAGCTGTGAAACACAGACGCACGTCGGCTGCTTACCTCCTGCTGCGTGGCCCAGTTCCCACCAGATCAGAGACTGGTACAGTCCACAGCCTGGAGATGGGAACTCTGAACTGTAGAACTTAATTTTTGCCTTGCTTGGTTTCACTGCGGTAGTTCTATTTTTTTCTATCTTCCAATTCCTCCCTTTTACAATATGACCGTGGGCCACTGTATCTTGAGATTATGTAACTTTTTTTTTTTTTAATCTCCAAAGGGATTCATAGTTAAGATTTGGCCTTATATGTAGGAAGAGACTTGGACTTTTGAGAAATGCTAGAACTGTTGAGATACACGGAAAGGAATTACTGTGTTTTCAGTTGTATTGTGTTAGGTGAAATGATGATCTTGTGTTTAGATTAAGTATGGTTCAAGGAGATGTGTTTGGATGTCAAGTTGATGAGGAGCAGATAAGTTTGACTGTATCAGATCGATTGGTGTGGAAGCGCCTCAGGGACTTGAGGAAGCACACTTCTAGGGATGTCTGGTGGGTCACAGAGGGGATCTTGGGTAGAATAACTGGTCCCTCTCCCCTTCCTCTCTGGTGCTCTTCCCCTCTCTACTTCCCGCCATCATGCATTAAGCAGCTTTGCTGCCCCACTGCCTTCTGCCTTACAGTCAGTTAACCTTGGACTGAGCCTCTTGAAACTCTAAACCTCACTTTTAAGTTGTGCGTATTGGGCACTATATTCCAGGAAAGCTGACTGACGCAATGTCCAGCCCAGGGTCTAGTGACAACACATGCTTCCTTTGAAATTGGCCTTTGTGGGAATGTACATAATGAAAATCAGCCAACATCACCAAATAGAGCTTGATGTATTGATTGGTGATTGTTTAGTCCTAGAAGAGTAATGAAGAAAATGTTAACAATATATATATAATTTATATTAAAGTGTGTGGCATCTAAAGTCTTTGTATTATTAAACGGTGCAAAAATTCTGAAAATATTCAAAAGCTATTACTCAATTCAACCAGAATGGTACTTTTGTACCATTAAAAAGTGTGTGGAAGTGTGATACACAATTTGGTTGGTTCACTTTTATTTGCCTCATTAATGAAAGTGAAAGTAGCAACAAGTGTGCATGTCACAACTATACTCATTCATCATTCACCACCATAGGCTGTCCAAGGATGAGAAAGTTTGGCAAAAATCGACAAAACAAAACTGTTCTGGGAGAATCAGCTGATTATACGACATTTATAAGAAAAAGCACCATATACTTTAGTTGTAAATTGGGTCCTCTATTCCTTTCTATTAGTTAGTTCGATACTTTATTTATATTCATACACATATATGCATACAATTATTTTCATCAGTTCAGATGTTAAATATTTACAAGTACTTTACTGATCTTGCTTTCACCTCAGCACAAGCACGTAATAACATATATTATAAGGGTTTCTAAAAAGCAATTGCTCAAGATCAGAGCAGTTTCCAAAGCCCAGGCTTTGCCCCTCACGTGCTAGGGGCACCTCCACCAGACTTGCATTTCCTGTTGCCATGACAGTCCACGCGACCAGCATGCTGCTGAGCGACTCACGTGGGCCAGCGTTCCTCACGCTCCCATTTGACAGCGAGGAAAACTGAGTCTCCAAAGAGAGGAGTCCAAAGTCAGTGGCTGTTGGAGCCACAGATGGGCACATTCTCATGCGGAGCTTCGCCTCTGCTCGGGTAGACACACAGCGAGGGTCTGGATGGCCTCTTGCCCTACTCGCTCAGTGTCCTCCGAGCACCCAGGGAGCCAGCCAGAGATAGGCACCCAACAAACGCTCACCTTGTGAAGCCAGCGCTGTACTGCTCATACTTACACTATGCGATGTCAAACTGTTTTCTCTAAATCACAGAAAATCCTCCCGACCCTGCATCCAGCTAATCTGGTGAGAACTGTCTCCACTGTTCTCGGATTGGTAGGCGAAAGGCCCAGAGGAGTCACTGGGGCCCAGCTGATGAGAGGAGGAAGCCCTCTGGCTGCCCTCTCATTGGGGCTGCCCTGTGGCGTCATAGGGTGTCATTTCAGGTGTAGCAGGTGTCAGCCACTAGGTAACCAGAAAGCATGTGCTCCCAGACACGTGGTTACATGCCTATACACGTGTTCATACATATCTAAACACTGATACAGGCACAGAGAAGCACACTCACGATCTGCCCATGTATCAGACTCACACCCTCAGCACACTGGACACATGGCAGGCTAGAGAGGCCAAACACAGGCCTTGAGGACACACACCCACAAGCCACCCCCAGGATGTGCTTCGGTGACTCACATGCCACACACAATGACCCAGGCACAGATGCATGCTGAGTTACCACACAGACACACATGCATGCTCACAGAGGCATGTACCCCTTAGACTCGCATCAGAGACACGTTGTCATCCCTGACAGAGTGACACAGGCTCTACATTCACACAGACACACACTCCCGCTTGGGCTGGTAGACCCACAGAGACACACGTGTGTTGGATCTAGACAGCACAGACACAGACACACACACAGCCTGACGCACTAGTGCGGATGAGTTCGCACACCCTGACACGCAGCAGGACGGCGGCGCGGAGCCTCCGTGCACATGCGCCCGCGCGGCCCGCACAGCAGCGCCGCCGTTCCCTGGTCCATGCTGCCGCACAGCGGAGGCAGCAGCCGTGTCTCACACCCGATCTGATCCGGCTGTGGCTGTCACGTGGATGACAACACAAAAATGTCGCTTGGGTGGGGGAGGTGGGTAGTGAGGAAGGGAAGGGGCAGAAGATGAAATAATAATACTGCTGGGTTTGTTCATTTCGGTGATAATTAGCGGTGCATTCACGCCGCCTCACCGGCCGCTCCCGGCTGATCCCGCGTGATGGATGCCTGGTGGCGCTGAATGCAAATTAGCATAATTTCATTACCGAGGGACCCGTGAAAAGGTTCAATTATAGAGCAATCTCATTAATACCAGGGCTTGTTAAACTAATAGAAAGAGACAGGCCCCGTAGCTCCAAGAAGGAGACGGGCTCAGAATGCAATTAATGCCAAGACTCCATACCTAGGCCACGCCTCCCTCCCCTGGACCCCGCCAGGCCCTGCACACCGTCCCTAAAGGAGCAGGGGCCCCGGCCTCCTCCGACAGCAGAGAAGCAGGGGCCAGGCCGCGTCCACCTGAGGAAGTGTCGAGCTGCAGGTTTCAGACGGAAGGGAGACTGAGGCCATGCTGAGGGAGCAAGTGTGGTGTAGACGAGGCGGCAAACGGCAGGGCCACACTCAGGACAAGGGAAGTGACAAGGACGCGCGTCCCAGTGACACAGAAGCCCTCGGGAGCTCTTCAGCTGTGACTTGGTCCCCCCCTGTGTCAGCTGTGTTAGCCCACAGGTCCTAGAGCCCGAAGTCTGCCAGGGCAAGCCTGGGCCCACCTGAGGAAAAGCAAGGTCAGTGCCACCCCTTCATGCCGCGCTCCACCCTCCAACCCCTCCCTGCCACAGGACACCAGCCTCTAAATGAGACACTTGAGAGACAGCTCCTGTTTCTGCCGCCACTCAGGAGCTGGACATGCTGGTCCCTTCTGCGTCTGGTGTAAGACCTCCTGGGGATGCAACAACCACCCCCTTATCGGGCTCTAGCTAAAGTGGGTCACACTAGCAGCTCGATCTAAGCCCCCCTCCCCAAACAACCGCCTGCGATGACCTCATACCCCAGCTTGCTTCTCAACCCTGGCTTTGCACAAGCAGAGCTGGATCATATGACTTTGCTGTGTTTTTTTTATCACCTCTGTAATATTTAATTTTTTTCTTCAATTGTAAGTAAAACAGCACAAGTCCCAAAATACCCCCAAGCTGGAGAATGACTCACACTGTATATTACTGAGCACATAAAAATATGCAGTGACTCAGAAGGGCCCAGCAGAAGCGACGAACCCCACGAAAGGGCCTATTGTTCATATTTTAAAGGTACAGGCAGAGGGAGCAGAGGGAGCAGAGGGACTGCAGACCCAGGGGACAGATTTGAGCTTGGGCCACTGATGTTTGTCAAATGGCCCGTGCACCCATCCTTCGAGCACTCTGATTCTCTTTCTAATGACACGATGAAGCCAGATAATGTCATAGTAAGAGCAAGCCTGCTGGAGTCCTCGATGTCTACGTCCAGATGGGGTACAGACGGGAGACTCTCAGAAGCACCTGGCCCCCAGGACTACAAAAAGCTGGAGGGTCACCACAAAGCCATGGGCTTTCTGACTAGGCTGACACTCCCTTCCCCTGCAGAGACTGTGGCAGGACGCAGAATAAAACAAGGGTTCAGGGACCTGAGGTCCTGGTATTTGTGACGAAGGTGACTGATGGGCCGCTGTGGTCATGTGATGGGCATCAGGAGGGGTCCTATGGGGCAACACCAGTGGCAGGGGCCTGGAGAACCTCTTGGTGCCAGGACAGACTTGGAGAGAAGCAAGAGATGCTTCTTGCATGGCCTGACCAAGAAACAGACAGGGGGTGTAGTCCTCAAAGTCAGAGGGCTCCTCAGCAGAAGCCAGGAAAACTCACAAAAAGGAACGTGGGGAGCTGAGGAGCATGTGAGCGAAATCCTCACCTCTCGGGACAGAAAAGTCAATAGAGGCAGTCCCAGACTGATGAATAAGAAACAGCAGTGGACAGGCATTACTCAGAGATGGGGGCCATGGCAGAGAGTTGATTGGAGGCTCCGGGGTGTAGGATGGGCAGGGTGGGGGCGAGGGTTGGAGGTGGGAGGCTGTGCTTCACGTAGGAACCAGATAGTGCTATTTTAAATATGTTGTTAAAGAGCCTTTGCCTATGCTGCTCCCTGTGGCTCTAATTCAAGCAGTCCCTGGGGCCCCGTAGGACAGGGTGTCACCTGTTTGTACACACACTTGCCCCTATGCCATGCACCGTGCAGAGTGCTACCCTGCTTTGGAGACAGAGGCCCAATCGCTCTCGCATTTGGACCCCATATTTTCTCATCTGCGAAACAAGGAATTCAGGTGAGAACACTTGTCTTTTGACAGCCTCAGCTCTTGTGACAACAGAATTCAAAGTCAAAGGACACAAATTCTATCCTGCTTCTGCCATTGCCCAGCTCTGTAACTCTGAGCAAGTCATTCAGGCTCTCTGTGTCATTCTCTAAGGTCAGCAGGCAAATGGGTGCTTATTCGGGGTTTACTGTCCTTGGATCCTCGCTTCAGGCTCCTTCATTTATTTCAGGCCCACTCAAGACATGGCCCTGCCCACATTTTTCATTGTGTCCTTTCTCTCTGTTCCCCTCTTGCTCTCAGTGACCACTGGTAGGAAGTAACCAAAGCTTGAACAGCAGTGAAAGACCAAGAAATGGCAAAAGCAAGACCAAGAGCAAGATGCTCAGGAGACAGTGAGCCAGGGGATAGTGGAGGAAGGGTGGCATAGGTGACAAAGGCCATCTGAACTCTTTGGGCTTTAACAGAATCCCTTTCAAGCTGTTTCAAGCAAAAAGAATCCACCGGCTCATTTCATAAGGAGCCTAATACTCTCTTCAGACACGGCTGCACCCAGAAGTTCAAACATGTCTATAAGAATCTGTGTTCCTTTCTTGCTCTAAGCGCCACTCTTCTCTGTGTTAGCATCAAACCCAGGCAGTCTTGTTCAAAATGATGGGAAGGATGGTCTTTGTGATCCACTGGCTTCTAATTTCAGAAGCTTTTGCATTTCCCAGCCTCCTTAGCATCTGCTCCAAAAGGAGCCCTAATTGGTCCCTCTTTAATCACGTGTGTAAGTCTGGACCAATCACTCTTCTCAGACAGGTGAGGCATCCGGACTGGACACCTGGACTCACTTGACCTGACCTGGGCTGAGAAGCTGGTCTTTTGGCTGTCAGACAACCTCCACCACTCTGCCCTGGGAATCACATGGAGGATAGAATGAATAATTCCTCAAAAAGGGAGAGTGGAATCAAGGGACAAATACATGACAGCCACTTCCTGTGCCAGGTTCTTAACTTAGAGTGGGGTTGGCAGGAAGAGGGCAAGAACTGTGCAGGCGGGACAGACAGCAGGACAAGCATCAGAAATCTGTAGCAAGACAGAGGATTAGGTCTGAAGTGAGTTTAAAGGTGAAGAGCGTGGGTCCAAGGGAACTGGGGCCCAAGGGTACTTCACAGTTTGGAGGTCAGAGCCACAGCCCAATCAGACCCTGGGCCCCTGAGTTTCTAGCTCAGACATTCCTAAGAAAGTGGACTCTGTAGCCACATCAGAGGTCAGGGCCTTGACTGCAGACCCCAGCACTTGCTAGGAACCCTAATGAGGAAGATGAGGCAGAGGTTCCTAGTAGCCATTTCCTGAGGCTGCAGTGAGACTCCCCCAGCCCCACAGCTCTTGTGCCTCTGACCTTGGATAAAAGGAGGTCCCCATGGGCCTGATTAATGGGTGTTCACGATCTATAGGCACTTTAACTGCATAATTTCATTTCTTCCATAGTTCAATTCTGACATTCCCATTGTGTAGAGAAGAAAATGAAGGCTCTGAAGGGTAAACAAGCTGCCTACAGTCAGAGAGGATCAGCCCTCAAAGCCTGTTCTCTAGGTTCTGCTTTATTCATAGTTATGTTTATATTTACTTAATGCAATAGTTATAGAGCTTTTATTGAGCCAGAATCCCTGCAGATCCTGAGAGTACACCCCATGCCATGCAATCTTCATTAAATCCTATCTTGCTGATAAGAACACTGAGGTGCAGAGACATTAAGTAACTTGTACAAGACTGTACAGCTAGTAAGTCACAGGGTTGTGGCCCTGGCACATGCTGTAGAGAATCTAAACCTACACCATGCCTGATAGAGCTTCCTGGAGGGGCAGCTGGCACCTCTCTGAGCTCAGCACTAAGCCTGACCAGCCAGCACCTTGAACTTTTGCTGCATGGTCTCTTCCTGGCAGCAGGAGGCGCTACAGGGAACTCAGTGCATGGGGCCAACATTCTCAGTGCCTCAGTGTCTTTATAAGGACTCAGATATGGGCAAAGCAGTTTTGAGGCATGAGGAGAAAGAGGGCGGGAGCTACAGGGGAATCAGATATACACAGGAGGGGGAGAGAGCCATGAACAGCCTGAGAGCACACAGAGCTGGCCGCCAGCACAGAGCGCAGTTAGGCCACGTCTCCGGGCCTGTAGTTCCTCTGACCTGCCCTGGGCTACACGGGAGCTCAGGGGTCCCGGCCTTTCCTCCCTCTAGGACAGGGAAGGGGGCAATGGGAGAAACTATTTGGAGATGAAGATGCTGCTACCTCTCCCCTAAGGGTGTCCCTGCAACACAAAGCCCTTCTTGCCACTGGCCCTGCACCCAACTTGCCCTGTCTCCCAGGTCCCCCTCAGAACCCTACATATCCCAGCTGAACTTTGCAGCCTCCTCCTTTCTTCCAGCCTGTGCCAAGGTACCTGCCCCTGGCCTGCTCCTCTTGAGGTATCTGGTCTGGGCCTTCAATTCAGCCTCTGCCCTTCACACAAAGCACCCTGCCCCTGCCCACCAAAGCCACGCTGGCAGAGGGCTGCCAGGCTCTCCACTCACCC
>PVIR01014010.1:0-35796 GCA_004026965.1 Petromus typicus | reverse complement strand
GCCAGCCTGAACCACAAAAGCGAGACCCTGTCTCAAAAAACCTAAAAAAAAAAAAAAAAAAGAATTATGATGAATAGAAGTGTCCAGTGGTAAAGCACTTATCCACACACACAAGGCCAAATCCAACTTCCAGTGCCAGGCCCCCCAAAATAATATTGTAACAGTTGTGCAACTTTCCTTTCCCTATTGTAGTTATAGTTAGCAGCTGCAAAAGCTAGCTACAACTTCAGAATTTTCTGAATTGCATCAACACAATGAGAATTATACTATTTACTTTATTCCTATAGGAACTTACAGTTGAAAACTAGTTTTGTTTTGTTGGTTTGTTTGTTTTTGAGACAGGATCTCACTTTTGTAGTTCAGGCTAACCCTGAAGTCACTATGCAGCCCAGGCAAGCCTCGAACTCACAGCAACCCTGCCTCTGCCTGACTGCTGGGATTACAGCCGTGAGCCACCACGTGCAGCACTGTGATATGAGGTAGCGACTGTGGTGGGCGTGAGTAACCATACCTGGCATTGTTGTACGTGGCTACCCGAGAATGAATCTGGGCCCTTGCGCTTGCAAGGCAGGCACTGGAATCACTGAGCTAAATCCCCCGCCCCAGATGAAAACTAATTTTTAAGGAGGAAAGGTTTATTTGGCTGCTTCATGTGGGCTCAGTCCATGGCTGGCTGGCTCCAGTGAGAACTGTATTTTTATAGTACTATTATTTCTAATAAATGTAGCTCATTTATATTATGTATCTTTCTATACAGTAAGTCTACCATACTCCACAAAGGTGAAAATATTGGGAAACACTTCACTGAAATCATCTCATTAGTCCATCTCCTACTTCTGCTTTTAGTCCTAACATTCTTGCCTAAGGCTAGACACTCTTTTTCTTTCATATTTTCAACTATAATAGCCACCCTATGTTCATTATTTTTACGAATTTGATCTCTATATTGAGACCAGATGATCTATTTTAAAATTAAAATTAGCTATTTCACTATCCTTGTTATTAAATAATACCATGCTACTCACCTGATATGTTTAACAGAGGTCATAAACTAATAGCCTATGGGCAAATTAATGAATAAGATTGAGGTATCTTCACATAGGCATAGGAGTTTTCTACATTACTTTAAAAGTAGAAAGATTGGGCCGGGAGTTAGCTCAGTGGTTCCGGCGCCTGTCTTGCAAGCGCAAGGACCCGGGTTCGATTCCCCGGTAACCACATAACAATACTGGGTGTGGAGACTCACGCCCAGCAGCAACCAGTACCACATACCACAGTGACGGGCATGGTGGCTCACGCCTGTCATCCCAGCACTCGGGAGGCAGAGGCAGGAGGATTGCTGTGATGTGAGTTGGAGGCTGAGCTCAGGGCCAGCCTGAACCACAAAGTGAGACCCTGTCTCAAAAAACCTTAAAAAAAAAAAAAAAAGTAGAAAGATTAACTTTTAAAAATATCGATATCTGAATGCACTTTTAGAAGTGAGAGAATTTGACAACAATGGGTCCAAAATTGTACCCAGTGAAACTTCGCTGACGTAGAGATGGCATCTAAGTAAGATAGGGAAATACATGATTCATAATTTCCAGTGTACCACTGTAATGACTTGTATACAGATTCCCCCCCCCCAAGCCTCATGTAATTGTATGTGTAGCTTTTCAGAGGTGACTACAGTATGTGTTGCCAGGACAGAATTATGGTGAATACTAGGATTAAGGATGTCCCCTCCTGAGACAGAATATAAGGTATAGAAAGAGAGCTGCTGCTGTTGCTGCTTGTTGCTTGCTACTTTGCTCTCTCCCTACCTTGTGCCCACCATGAACTATTTCTCTTCTGCAGTGCCCCTCTGCCATGCCACCCTGCCTTGATGCCACCCAATTAGACTAAAACTTCTACAAACTGTGAGCCAAAATAAATATTTCCTTTTTTAAGTTTGGGTTTTTGGTATTTTGTCTCAGCAAAAAGTAACTAGGGGGGGGTGGTAGGGTGGGTAGGGCTATGGGAAAAAATGAGAATTAAGTTGTGTCTTATACTGGTACAAATCCCCATTATGGAGTGCAATTATGATGTGTATATTTAATGTACCAATAAAGATAAAAAATAAAATAAAATAAAATAAAAAAGTAACTAGGACAACTACAGTTCTTATCCAGCCTTACTTATTCACTTACTTTACTTCCTTACCTCCACAGCAACAACTAGAGTTATGTTACCTGCATTATAGGGTAAATCCCAAACTCCTTAGAAAGACAATATCCTTGATAATCAGGTTCAAGGTAACTTTCTGCTCTCAACTCCTATCTTGTATGTTTTCTCTTTACACATTACATTCATCTTTCCTCAAATTCATCACCATCTTACACATTCTTTTACATTTCTAACCTGTACATCTAGTTCCTTCTATCTGGAATGTTCTTTCTACATTCACTTCCTGGCCTATCCAAGTATCTATTCTTCCTTCAAACCCATGCAAGAATATAGAGAAACATATGCTTTCATATAAATAAAGTACTGCATGTAAACATGTGGCACATAGACTAGCATATAGGAGGCACTCAGTAATTGTCTTTAGAACAATTCTAAGAAGTAAGGAGTAGTTTTCTGTATTGGAGACAAAATACTGTGACTTAAAGAGGACATGTATGCAAATGTGTGTGTATTCCAAGAAGCAAATGACAAATGAAATATGAACTCTACTCTCTAAGACTGACATTATTATGAGATTATTGTCTTTATAAAATTATTTTCTCCAGTTCTGCTACATTGTAACAGATTTTTAAGGAATTATTTTTAGCACTCATCAGCAATGTTAAACAAAGGTATTGAGTACACCACATGATACAGAGTGCTACTAAAAGAACCACAGGAAATATAAGATGAGAAAATTGCAGGTCATATTGTATACAGAATTGACCTAGCAGACAACTGAAAGTAAAGATTAGTCCTCTTGAAGTGTAAAGACGTATATGGAGTGTAATCATGGTTACTTTAAAAAGTAAGCATGCCGACAAACGCTCAATGTTGAATGCGATGATGATGTATATTTATAATGTACCAATAAAGATTTGAATTTAAAAATGAAAAAAAAAGCAAGCATGCTGAGTAATATAACTGGGGTTACTATACTAGTTAAAAACTAGGTCAAGTACTGATCGTGCATTCCCTTCATGTGCCCCCCACCACAACCAAATAAAGAGGATTGAACCCAGGACCTTCACACTGAGCTACATCCTCTGCCCTTTTTTGGTTTTTTTTTTTTTTGAGACAGGGTCTCGCTTCGTAGTTCAGGCTGGCCCTGAGCTCAGCCTCCAACTCACATCAGAGCAATCCTCCTGCCTCTGCTTCCCGAGTGCTGGGATTACAAGCGTGAGCCACCATGCCCGGCACTGTGGTATGTGGTACTGATTGCTGCTGGGCATCAGACTCCACGCCCAGTACTGTCTGTGGTTGCCAGGGGATTAAATGTGGTCCTTGCACTAGCGAGACAGGCGCCGAAACCACTGAGCTAAATCCCTAGCCCTTTTTTGTTTTTATTTTGAGACAGGGTCCCATTAAGTCATTATGTTGCCTAAGTTAGGCTCAAGCTTGGAGCATTCCTACCTCAGTCTCTTAGAGTGCTGAGATTACAGGTATGGACCACCATGTCCTGCTCATGTATTGAGATAATAGATAATAGATAAATATTAAAATATGTAGGTTCTGTACCTATTTCACAGAAAGCCCATTACAAATCTTAATGTTCTATCAAGTGTCTATCCTAAATGTACTATGCAATTTTTATTTTTGTCCATTGTCAAAAGTAATATAAAAAGTTAAGTTATAATAAGCTAATGACCTATATATCTTACATGAGTAAATGTTAATATTTCCAAACAGCAACTAAATGGCACTACTATCTATATATATACGTATATATAGTATATATATATATACTATATATACGTATATATACTATATATACTAGATATAGATATAGATATATACTTTTTTTTTTTATACAGGGTCTCACTTTTGTAGTTCAGACTGGCCCTGAGCTCATCCTTGAACTCACAGCAATCCTCCTGCCACTGCCTCCCCAGTGCTGGGATTACAGGCATGAACCACCATGCCCAGCACTGTGGTATGTGGTTCTGACTGCTGGTGGGCATGAGTCTCCACACCCAGTATTGCTGTATGTGGTTACTAGGGATCGAACCCAAGCCCTTGCACTTGCAAGTCAGGCACTGGAACCACTGAGCTAAATCCCGGCCCTCTATGTATATATTTTTTAAAAAGATAACTTGCCAGGCATGGTGGCTCACTCCTATAATCCCAGCTCCTGGGAAGCAGAAGCAAGAGGATTGCCATGAGTTTGAGGCTAGCCTGGCTTACATGGTGAATTCAGGGCCAGTCTAAAGTACAAAGTGAGACTCTGTCTCAAAAAACTAAAATAAAATAAAATAAAAATTAAAATGAAAAGGATATCTTTCCTGATGTTGCATAGTAACCATTATAAAAGGTATGCAGATTTTAAGTTTTTATAATCAGTTTTTTAAAGGACAGCAGTTATTCCTGTAGTGTCCCACCATCTGACTCAAGTATTTTTAGGTTACATGATTAAAACATTGCAAACTCATCTAAAATTTGTAATTATTCTAAGATGGTTCCAATACTAGAATCATTATTAGAAATAATAACAATGTGATGCAGAAGAACAGTTAATCATGATTCAAGCATGCTCACTTTCAGAAAAACAATCTGGTCATCTAGAAAAAACTCACAGCTGACAACTTGGGAAATTCTCATATGGGACACTGATCCTGCCAAAGTACACTATTTGTAAGCAAGAAAACTGCCAGGTCAGAGTGAATTTATGCCACTTCTACAGAGTAGTCTATAAGCTTTAGAACAGATCTTCTGGCACTATTAATTAGTCCAATTCCTCTCAAAGTAGCTTGAATTATTTGACCCAATCAACCCACAGTTTCAAGTTAACTCAAAAGAGCACAATGGAGCAAAAGTAAATTCCAGAATATTCCTTAATGTGTAAACTCCAGTATATTCTTACTGCTATATTAAGTTTGAAGGTGGGTACAATTAACACAACAGTATTGTTCCAGTAAACAGGATAGGTAAATTGTACAATTAGAACAGTAAAAACATTTTTCAAATTTTACACTAAACATATCCAAAGGAATCTCACATATCAGTATTGTGCTAAACTTCTGAGTTCCGTGGTACAGCTTTGCAGTGAACTCATTCTGGCCTACTGACACGGGTATGGCTTGCTTCCTGCCCATGGAAATGTGAAAGCCGCACAAAGCTCTGATATAAAATCCACAGAAGATTTAAATTATTTATATAAGCATCATTCCTTGTGAAAATTCTGATATGGATGAAGATAAAGTAGTTTCTTCATCAGTAATTATAATTTCCTTTAAAGTCTATGAGTTTCTTGTATAGTTTTATAATTTCAGCCATTTCTATAACAGGAAAATACTTGGTGCTGGAAACTTTTGCTTAGACATGTATCCCAATTCAATACAGATAGCCACATCTTTGGTTAATTTTTAACATGTTTCTGGAGCTCAATGCTCACATTAAAATGAACATATATATATTTTCTTGAAGTAACACAAGTATCTTTCTGTACAGGAATTAAATCTATGCCAATCATATCCTTTACATTATCTGTAACATGAGGATCAATACACTTTCCATCATTTTTCAGATTTATTTTCTTAATTCTGATGATAACATTATTCCTGGTTTTGATGGCAACCTTGTAAGAAAGTACTGAGTGCTTTAAGAAGAAAAAAATCAGGAGATCCTTGTCTAGTATCATCCTCTTTCTTCATCATCTTCAAATTCCAAATTTTCTTCTTCATTCAATCCTAAAATCCTTGGCAATTAAGCAGGCTGAATGTCAAATAGGAGTTCTCTATTATAAGTTAAGGGCATACTTTAGGATTTATTCTAGCTTCTTCAGGTCCTCCAGTTGCACTTCTAATTCAAAGTACTGTACGTTGCATTTGCCTGTGTTTTTCTTTTGCTCATCTGTTAAAACAGGAGTTACAGTATTGAGCTTCACCCTCCTGGGTGAATGTCTTGGTAATCCCTGATATTAGTCTAGTGCATCCACCATCATGCTCCAAAAGTCAAAACTGGTCCCTCCCCTGAAACTTGGACCTCAGTGCTATTATATGCCCTGGGTCACCAATGAAAACACTGGAGTTCACATAAGTTCTCTTCACTCCTAACTCAGCAAAGATGGCCTCTAGGACACCATCCTAACCTAGGCCTCAACCCTGACATTATCAGAGCTAGAAGAAACCATGATGGCCACCACGACCATATGCCCAAGAAGATCCCAAGCCAACTGAACATCCCAAGCTCCATACTACTCTTCTTATCCCAATCCAGATGGCACAGAACAACCAGATTTAATTTCTCAATAGATTTCATAATGCTATTTTTTTATTCAGGTGCTCCAATAATTCTTTATGATCAGCAAACTCTAAACATTCTGCCTTTGTATTCATAGTTAGCTGTCTTAGTTACTGGTCTCATTGCTGAGAAAAAATATTTGACACCCAAAGTTAAAGGAAGAAAGATTTCCACATCTACTTTAGAAGACATAGATTTTTTTTTTTTTTTTTTTTTTTTTTTTGAGACAGGGTCTCACTTTGTAGTTCAGGCTGGCCCTGAGCTCAGCCTCCAACTCACCTCACAGCAATCCTCCTGCCTCTGCCTCCCAAGTGTTGGATTACAGGCGTGAACCACCACGCCCAGCACTGTGGTGTGTGGGTACTGGTTGCTGCTGGGCATGAGTCTCCACGCCCAGTATGGTATGTGGTACCAGGGATAGAACCCAGGTCCTTGCGCTTGCAAAACAGGCGCCAGAACCACTGAGCTAACTCCCTGGCCCAAAGATTTTTAGGAAACAAAAAAAAGAGACTAAAAAATGTAAAACTGATTTTTTTTTTTTTTTTTGAGACAGGGTCTTGCTTTGTAGTTCAGATTCATCCTAACTTAACTTCGAACTCCATAATCCTCCTGTCTCTGCCTCCCAAGTGCTGAGTTTATAGGTTTGAGTCACCACACCCAGCTTTGTTGTATGTGGTTACCAAGGATCAAACCTGGAACCTTGCACTTAAAAGGCAAGCACCAGAACCACTGAGCTAATTCCCTGGCCCTAAAACTAAAATTTTAACATGAAGATTTGTTCAATTTAGTGTTGTCAGTTACTGAAAAATTCTGCCAACTGAAGCAACTACCTTCTGCTGGCTTCCAGAGTACCCCCATGTTCCTCCATGTATGTTTTCAGTCCCCTAAAATTGTTTTAACAATTAATAAAATTCCAAATATACTCATTTTCTGTCTTTTCAACAAACTCAGGCACTATATCACAGCATTAAGACTCAGAGTATATTTATACTGAAAAAAATAGTGTATAGTTTTTTTTTTTTTAGGTTTTTTGGAGACAGGGTCTCGCTTTGTGGTTCAGGCTGGCCCTGAGCTCAGCCTCAAACTCACATCACAATCCTCCTGCCTCTGCCTCCCGAGTGCTGGGATTACAGGCGTGAGCCACCACGCCCGGCACTAGTGTATAGTATTTTTTAAAATGAGGACAGAAAGTTAAATGCATTTGAATCTATTACTACTACGTATCTGTAAAAATTAAAGTAAATGTTATCTCTTAAACCAAAGTTCACTGAATAATTTCACAGCCTATCACTTCTGTGAATGTCTGTTTTGCTGCAGCTCCACTATTACACTTCTTTCAGAAAGTTCATCTTAAGATAGGTCATATAACATTGCTTAGATTTGGAAATTATCCCAGGTTTTTTGATGGGGCCAATTATAATCATAGTATCTCAGTAAGAGAAAGGCAAGACGCTTAATGTCAAAGAATAAAATTGTGATAACGGAGTAAGATGTTGGAGTGATAGGATCTGAAAAGGGAAGAAGGGTCTATGAGCCAAAGAATGCAAGTGGCTTTTAGAGCTGCAAATAAGGCACAGAAAGAGCTTCTCCCCAATAACTGCCACGTCGAACCACAGCTTTCCCTATAATTTGATTTTAGCCCAGACTTGGGCTACCAGAAATGTAAGAGAATCTGTAATAGCCAGCGATGCTCTTAAGAACTGGAGCATCCTCGGGGCTGGGGAGTTAGCTTAGTGGTTCCGGCGCCTGTCTTGCAAGCGCAAGGGCCCGGGTTCGATTCCCCGGTAACCACATAACAATACTGGGTGTGGAGACCCACACCCAGCAGCAACCAGTACCACATACCACAGTGCCGGGCATGGTGGCTCACGCCTGTAATCCCAGCACTAGGGAGGCAGAGGCAGGAGGATTGTGATGTGAGTTGGAGGCTGAGCTCAGGGCCAGCCTGAACCACAAAGTGAGACCCTGTCTCAAAAAAACCTAAAAAAAAAAAAAAGAACTGGAGCATCCAGTTGCTGCTCAGCCCAAGAAAACAGAACTCACAGAATACTAAGAAGGATCAGGAATGTAGCACCAAGTCCAATGCAGTCCAAAATCTAAGGTCTCGAAGCTCACCAGTGAATTGCTAGTGTCATTTGTATTGGAAGATGAAGAAACCGAAGACTAGAAGAGTAATGTCCAAAAGCAAAGATAACAAAAGATATACCTGGTCAAAACTGAAGGTCTTCAAAACAGTCACATTTCCCTCTTTCCCTTTTTTATTCCATCCAGGCTACAAGCCTATTGGCTGGCATCACAAGTAGGGTAAGGCTTTTCTCCTCAGTTTGCTGGCCTACAAGTTCACCATCCTGAGAAACACCCAAAACTGTGCCTTCTAATCTGCTAAGTGTATATTAAATTTGTGTTCCTTCAGGCTGGAACATATGTAGGTGGAAGAATGCTTGCCTCGTATGTGTGAGGCCTTAACTTGGATTCCTAGGACTTTACTTGGCGGTAAATATGTGTTGTTTTATGCTGCTAAAGTTCATAATAATTTGTTATAGCTGTAGTTTTGTTATAGAAAACTAAAAGAGATGACAACACTCCCAAATTGATCTACCCATTCAAATATCTATCAAAATCCCAGCTGGGGACCAGGGATTTAGCTCAGTGGTTCTGGCACCTGTCTTGCAAGAACAAGGACCCAGGTTCGATCCCCAGTTAACTACATAGCATACCAGGTGTGGAGACTCATGCCCAGCAGCAACAGTACCACATACTACAGTGCCAGGCGTGGTGGCTCACGCCTGTAATCCCAGCACTCAGGAAGCAGAGGCAGGAGGATTGCTCTGATGTGAGTTGGAGGCTGAACTCAGGGTCAGCCTGAACTATAAAGCGAGACCCTGTCTCAAAAAAAAAAAAATCCCAGCTGGCCTTTTGGCAGAAATATTAATACACTAATTACAAAAGTAATGAAAACTCAAGGAAACCAGAATAGCCAACATAATATTGAAAGGAAAAAGTTGAAGAATTTTCCCAACATTTACAATTTTAAAACTTGCTATAGAGCAACAATAATCAAATATATAGAACAACAGAATAGAATTTAGAGAACAGAAAGAGACCATTATGGTCACTTGATTTTTAATATGGATGTTATCAAGATTGTCCAATGAATAATCATTTCAAGAAATAATGCAGGAACAACTGGGGATCCATATGCAAAAGAATGAAAGGAAAGTCCTTACTACATCACAAAAATCAACTCAAGATGAAATACAGGTTTAAAAGTAAGAGGTAAAAGTATAAAACTTTTAAGAGAATAGATAGGGAAAAATCTTGATCTTGAATTATACAAAACTATTCAAATTAACTATGACATTAAAAAAAAGACTGAGACTGTCTCAAAATTAAAATAGTATAATAAATAAATGAATGAATGAGATGAAGCTAATATGAAGGCTTGAATTTAATTTCTAGTACAACACACACACATACAGAGTCAACAAAAAGTAGATGACTTGCATTTTGTCAAAATTGTGCTTCAAAAGACGCAACCACAAATGAGAGAATTTACTTATAAACTGCATATTTCATGATAGACTTGAATACAAAATAAATAATTCTTACAACTCAACAGTAAAAAGACAACCCAAATTAAAAATGAGCAAATAGTCTGAATAGGTATTTCTTCAAAGAAGATATACAAATGACAAAAAAAGCCATAAACAGATGTTCAAAATTGCTACTCATTAGAGAAATGCAAATAAAAATCAATCACGAGAGATCAGTCCTCCACACGGCAAGACACGTGATAACTGTCAGCCAATTGTGGAGAAAGGAGAACATTCACACATTGCTAGTGGGATTTTAAAATGGTGAAGCCACTCTGAAAACACTGGCAGACTCTCAATGTTAATCACAGAGTATAATTCAACAATTCTACACACCCAAGAGAAATGAAAATATGTACCTGTATAAAACATGTACAACTGGTCATAGTGGCATTGTTCATGATAGTCAAAAGGAAAACAACCCAAACATTTAATAACTACTGAATGAATAACAACCATTAATGAAATATTACTAATAGGAATTAAGTAGTGATACAGAGTATAACATGGATGAACTTTGAAAACATTAAAGTTAAAGGCACCAATCACAAGATTATGTATTATGATTCCATTTATATGAAACATTCAGAATAGGTAGAACTATAGAGACAGAAAGTACATCAGTAGGGCTAAGAGGAAAGAATGGGAGAATGATGGCTAATGGTTTTTACTGGGTAATTAAAATGTTCTAAAATAGACTGTGATAATAGTTACCTATATTTGTGAAAATACTAAAAACTTTAAATAGGTGAGTAATATAGTATATGAAGTATATCTCATTAAAGATGTTGAGAGTGAAGGCTATTTTAAGAGCCTCTTAATTCCAAAATATAAAATCTCTTCAGGAATACTGTTACTTAGGCCTTATTAATCAATTTTGCAGTCAAAGGAGGGAAGATAATTTCTTTAATAATACTTTTCAACTGGGCCGGGGATTTAGCTTGGTGGTTCCGACGCCTGTCTTGCAAGTGCAAGGGCCTGGGTTTCATCCCCGGTAACCATATACCATACTACGTGTGGAGACTCATGCCCAACAACAATCAGTACCACATATCACAGTGCCTGGTGTAGTGGCTCATGTCTGTAATCCCAGCACTTGGGAGGCAGAGGCAGGAGGATTGCTGTGATGTGAGTTTGAAGCTGAGCTCAGGGCCAGCCTGAACTACAAAGCAAGACCCTGTCTCAAAAAAAAACAATAATAATAATACTCTTCAGCAATGCTAACTTGCTCCCATGGTCTACTGATGACACATATATTATATGGCAATATAACTGTAGAAAAATAAAGTCCAACTTCTCAATGATTGCTCCTAATCTCAAAGTGAACATATAATAGAGCAAAGATACTGGAAAACAACTCACTACTATATAAAGATTGAAACAGAACTTCACAGAATATAAAAATGAAGATTTTTCCTGAGTAACTTGTTGCTAAATATTCTGATGCTATATTAATATTTACAAGTAAAAATCTGTATAAAAACACTAATAAAGTACATTAAACTGCTATATTTTATCTTTAAAACTTACATAATATATGTATATAGGGGTTGGGGGTGGTAGGGTGGTAGGGCTATGGGAAAAAATGAGAATTAAGTTGTGTCATATACTTGTACAAATTCTCACTGTTGAGTGCAATCATGATGTTTATATATAATGTACCAATAAAGATTTCAATTTTTTAAAAAACTTACATAATAGACCTGGTTTTAATGTCACATAATATGCAATGGTATTTATGAAGTAAAGCAGATTCACCACCACAAAGAAGAATAACCTCAGAATGTAAGTGACAATATCTAGGTTATCACTGGGACATCTTTTAGTATTCCCCTAGTATTGATAGTTTCATGGCCAGGCCTTGCAAAAAAAATTGTAAGAAGTCTCAGATTCCATAATGAAGATGGCCATACTCTCCCTTTTAAAGTACATCATCTAGACCAGCAGAGAATCTGACCAAGAATTTAGAACCAAGATGAGCAGAAACAGATAATATCAATTGTGTATGTAGTAAGCAGAGGTTGTAATTTCCACACTAATCTTACACTTATAAGTTTCTCCAAAATATATAAACTGAATTCTGAAGAAACTGTTCATATAATATGAGTCAAGTATATGTAAAGTCATAAGGAATACATTGCCCAGGTCTACTTCCTTTAGAACCAGGACTCTGACTGCCTGAAGAGCTGGCTTCTGGCAGCTCACTGTTGTGTGTTCTTCCACAATCTGTCCTCAACCAAAGTATCACAAGTTAACTTTTCCGAAAATGTTTAAAACAGAGTTCAGGATGTGAGATATTTACTACAGATCCATGCTTGGGAAGGAAGGAAGCAGAAACAGGATCAAGAATAGAAAGTCAAACTAAAATAAGCCTCAACAAAGGTTCAGCTCACCAAGTATGGCTCTCTGGAACAAATAAGTTTGGTCAAAGAATTTTGGTTCCTAGAATCACATGAAAATGCCAGTACAACACACTAGAACTTACAGGATACAACAAAAGCAGTCCTAAGAAGGAAGATTACAGCTGTAAATGCCCCCATCAGACAAACAGAGCAAGCCCAATAAATAGTCTAATGATACACACCAAGGTCCTAGAAAAACAAAAGAATCCAAACCCAAAGCTAGTACAAGAAGGGAAATTATAAATATCACAGCAGATCAATGAAACAGAGACTAAAAAAAAATACAAAGAATTAATGCTCAAAGAAATGATTCTTCAAAATAATAAAATAGACAAATCCTTAGCCAATGTTACAAAAATAGGAAAGAAAAGGTCTATATCATGGAATTAAGAAATCAAAAAGACAAAAATCGGGTCAGGGATTTTTTGATTTTTGGCTCAGTGGTTCCGGTGCCTGTCTTGTAAGCACAAGGATCCAGGTTTGATCCCTGGTAACCACATACAATACTGGGTGTGGAGACTCACGCCCACCAGCAATCAGTACCACATACCACAGTGCCAGGCATGGTGGCTCATGCCTGTAATCCCAGCACTCAGGAGGCAGAGGCAGGAGTATTGCTGTGATGTGAGTTTGAGGCTGAGCTTCAGGCCAGCCTGTATCACAAAGCGGGACACTGTCTCAAAAAAAAAAAAAAAAAAAAAAAAAAAAAAAACAAATAAAAGACAAAATTAATAATAGACAATAATGAATTTCCAAAGATGTGTTGTCAGTTACTGAAAAATTCCACCAACTGGAGCAACTATTTTTAGTAGTAACGACTTTGAAAACCTATAGTTCAATAAATTGGAGGATCCAGAAGAAACAGATAGATTCCTCAGTACAAAAAGATAACCAAAACTGAACCAAGAAGAAAGATATAGAAACCCTGAATCATCCAATAACAGGCAATGAAATTAGGGCAATAATAAAAAAAAATCCAATAAGAAAAGTCTTGGATTCAATGGAAATAATCACTGAATTCTACCTGAAATTCAATTATGATCTAATAATGCCAATACTCCTTTAACTCTTTAATGAGACTGAAAGGGAAGGAGTACTTCCAAAGCAATTTGTAGTAGGGCCAGGGATTTAGCTCAGTGGCACCACTGCCAAGCGCAAGGTTATGAGTTCCATCCCTGGTACTGCAAAAAGAAAAGAAAAAAAAGAGTCATTTGTGAAAGCTAGTATTACCCTGATTCCAAACCCAAACAAGGACTTGACTAAAAAAGAAAACCTCAGGGCCGGGGAGTTAGCTCAGTGGTTCCGGTGCCTGTCTTGCAAGCGCAAAGACCTGGGTTCGCTCCCCGGTAACCACATACTATACTGGGCATGGAGACTCACGCCCAGCAGCAACCAGTACCACATACCACAGCGCCGGGCATGGTGGCTCACACTTGTAAGCCCAGCACTCGGGAGGCAGAGGCAGGAGGATTGCTGTGATGTGAGTTTGAGGCTGAGCTCAGGGCCAGCCTGAACCACAAAGTGAGACCCTGTCTCAAAAAAAAACCTCACGTCAATCTAATGAATATGGATGCAAAAATCTTCAATGAACTACTGGCAAACAGCAACAAATAATCAAAAATATCATACTTCATGACCAAGGAGACTTCATCCCAGGGATGCAAGAATGGCTCAAAATAAGAAAATTAATAAATGTAATACAACACATAAATAGAAGGACAAAAAGCATGCTCACCTCAACAGATGCAGAAAAAGCCTTTGACAAAATCCAATGTTGATTTATGATAAAAACCTTAAAGAAAATAGGTATAGAAGGATCTTATCTCAATCTAAGAAAAGCCATTTATAAAAAAATCTACTGCCAATATCACATGAAATGGGGAAAAGCTAAAAGCTAGGAACAATATGAGGATGTACAATCCCACCAGTCTTATTTAATACAGTACTTGAAACATTATCCAGAGCAATTAGTAAAGAAATTTAAATATATATGATAAAAGAAATACATATAAGAAAGGAAGAAATCAAATTATCATTATTTGCAAATAGCATGATCTTTTACATAGATCCAAAAAGTTCTACCAAATGATTTGTAGACTAAACAAATTCGGCAGTGTAGCTGGATAGAAAATTAAAGCAAAAAATAAAATAAAATAAATTGCATTCCTGTGTACCAATAAGGAATCCACCAAGAAAGAAATTAGAAAAACATTTATATTATATTATATTATATTAATTAGAAAATCATTTATAATAGCTTCAAAAAAAAAAAAAAAAAGAAATACTTGGGAATTAACCTAACCAAGGAAGTGAAAGACCTCCACTATAAAAATTAGAGTACTCTGAAAAAGAGATTGAAGAGGATATTAGAAAACAGAGGGCTGGGAATTTAGCTCAGTAGTTCCAGCACCTTTCTTGCAAGCGCAAGGACCCGAGTTTGATTCCCGGTTAACCACATACAATACTGGGCGTGGAGACTCACACCCAGCAGCAATCAGTACCGCATACCACAGTGCCAGGCGAGGTGGTTCATACATATAATCCCAGCATTTGGGAGGCAGAGGCAGGAGGATTGCTGTGATGTGAGTTGGAGGCTGAGCTCAGGGCCAACCTGAACTACAAAGCGTGACCCTGTCTCAAAAAAAAAAAAAAAATGGAAAGACCTCCTGTTTCTAGACAGGCAGAACAAATACTGGCCATAATGTCAAAACTGCTAAATAGATTTAATGCAATATCAATCAAAATACCAGCATCATCCTTCACAGAACCAGAGAAAACAGTCTTAAAATTATTATGGAACCAGACCACACCTGAATACATCAGAATTCACCAGAATAACAAAAACAGTCCTGGACATCAAGAACAAAGCAGGAGGAATCACAATCCCAGACCCCACTTATATTATAAAACTGACGTAACAAAAACAGCATGGTATTATACACGTACAGATTAAATCTAGATCCATATCTCTCATTGTGTACTAAACTAAAATCAAAATGGATCAAAGATCTAGATATTAAAACAAACAATCTAGTGGAAGATAAAACAGGTAAAACTCTTGATGATATCAGCATAGTAGGTAACCACTTTCTGAACAGAATCCCAATAGCACAGAAAACAAAATCAAGAATCTACAAACTAGATTTTATTAAATTAAAAAGCTTCTGCATAGCAATGGAAACAACCAATAGAGTAAAGAAATAATTACAGAATAGGAATTTTTTTGAGCAACTCCTTGGACAAAGGACTAATATCTAGAATGTATCAAGAACTAAAAAGACTGGACATTTTTAAAGCCTGGGTATAACGTAAATCCCAGGGCTCCATTCTTGGAATTTTAGTTAACTAAGACTGGAGTGAGGCTCAGGAATCTGCATTTTCTTAAACTTCTAGTGATTAAATACTAGACAATTACTGTTCTACAGTACTTAGCACAATAACTTATATATAATAAGCTTAATAAATGTTAGTTGAATTGATTTATAGTGCGTCACTAAAATGTACACTCCATGAAAGCAAAGATTTAGTTTTTTTTACTGCTACAATATTTAATAGCTAGACGGAGACTGGTGTACTAGTACTCAACAAACTACTGCTAAATGCACAGAATCGCAGTGGAAGGGAATTTTAATTTCAACTAAGTAGACAAGAAAATGCTATTTAAGAATAGATAAAAAGTTTTGAGAGACAAGGAAGGGGAAAAAAGAAATAATTCACAGTAACCCTAAGACAGCTAAGAAATTCTGTGCTTTCCTTCACATACAGTATTTCATTGAACTATGATGTGAACATTCTAACATGGTACTATGACCCCATTTTACAGATAAGCAAAGTAAGGCAGAGACATTAAATCATTTGTCCAAAGCTACACATCTAAAAAGTGGTAGAACAAGGATCCAAGACCCAAAATTTTAAAAAAGGAGAGGTGTAATTTGATTCACTGGGACACAGCTCATGGCTGGCTGGCTCCAAGATAAAAACTTTGTTGCAGAAGATCACGGAGAAACAAAGATGCTTAGTTAACAGAGGTTGGGAAGCAGAGCAGGGGATCAGTGCCAGACAGGAAAGAGTAAGTGAGCAGATACAGTACCCAAGGTCATGTTTGTGCTCCATCAGTCCCCTCAGCAACTTCCAACCAAATCAAGTTGACACAATCAAGCTTAACCACCACTAAACCTTTATTAGACATGTTGATAGTGGTTAATATAGTATCCATTTAGGAATATCTACTAGGCAAAGATACATGTTGATCCTGAATTCCAGAGGAGGTGCCAATGATGCAAACTTACTTATTTTATTTGCACAGTGACATTTATAAAGTGTTTCACAGATATTAGCTTACTTAGACTCTCACAAAAATCCTAACACTTTTACAGATGAAAAAATTAAGTCATATTTCTCACTTCAAATATCAACATTAAGTTTACTTGGAAATGCTTCAGAATTTTAAAGAAAGTCACTGGCCAAGTTGATGGAGTTCTGGGCTCCACTCCAATCCCTAAAGCAGCTCAGATTTTATTTGCCTCAAAAATTGGAATTCCATGTAAGACTTCATTTGAAAATTAGAGTACAGCTGCTTTAAACAAGTTTTAAGCCACTAAAATATATAATATGCTATTTTATTTCATAAAACACTGACTAAAGTTGTAAAAATAATCTAGGTTGCTAAATTAGAAGAGTTGAGACAAGAGGGTACATATGAGCTTTGTGGAGTAAGAATATAGTGGCAGAGGAAAAAAACCAGAATGGTGAAGCAAAATAAAAATCTAGGAAAGAATGTTTTGAAAGGAACATGCAATTGACTACAGAAAATTCTGCAGAGATCATGAAGAACAAGAACTGGAAAAAGAATTCTGAGTTTGGCAATCATGAGGTCACTGGTATTTAAAGAAATCAATTTTAATTTAGTGACAGCACAAGTCAAACAGCAAAGGTTTCAAAAGTAGGATGAAAGTTGAGGAAAGAAGCTAACAAAGACAGAATACTTGTAACAATTTTGGTAAAGGCTATGATAGTAATAGTGGATCTACATAAGTATTTAATATGTGCTAGGCCTCATCCTAAAAGCTTTACACATTAATTAACTTAATCTTCAAAACAGCCTATAAGAAATAGGTACCATCATGTTGTCTACTTACAGTTGAAGAAACACACACAATAAGCAGCTAAAATTGCATACACATACACAGCAGACATATACAAATACAGTATATATAATACTAAAGAATACAATATAATATTTAGTGAAAGAAAACATTAGTAAGATTAAGAGTTTTTCACAATAGGAAGCCATAATGTGGGGAAGAATTTTTTATTATTAATGATCTTGATGTATGTTAGTGATGCCTCCCTAGTAAGTCAGTTTATCAAGGGTTGTTAGATTTAAGCAAATAAGAACAGGCTAGCTTTTCATGAATCCATTAATGTTACAGGCTTCCATTCAATAAAATCACGAATGACTAGGAGGAGAAATGTAATTATCACCATGGATTTCAAAAACACAATACATGACACACAAGATAATGAATGAATGGACAAAAAGCCATTTTGCTGATTAGCTCTATCGTGTATTTGTACCTAAAAGAAGCAACAATTTTTAAAATAATGGGATTATCTGAAGATAACAAAGCTATTACAAAGCCAGAAATCTGTAAAGTTTATTCTGAGAAAAAAAGATTGGTATTTGATATTTTTTATTCTCCCTGTTTATCAATATTATCCTTTTGAATCAACAGTGACTATGTTAACACAGACAGAATCTCATGGAAGGTTAATCTAACTTGTAACAGAGGTATTCCCCACCTTTATTGCAATATTAGACTTAATTCTACCATTCCTGTTCATTAGAATTCTGTCGAAACAGACCAGTGAAATAGTTGCTCCCACTTCACTAATAAATTATTTCCTACTCTTTCCTTCCACAGAAACTTCTATTTAAAATAATTCACGATGGGGCTGGGGATTTAGCTCATTGGTTCCAGCGCCTGTCTTGCAAGTGCAAGGACCCGGGTTTGATCCCCTTTAATCACATACCATAATGGGCGTGGAGTCTCACGCTCAGCAGCAACCAGTACCACATACCACAGTGCCGGGCGTGGTGGCTCACGCCTGTAATCCCAGCACTCGGGAGGCAGAGGCAGGAGGATTGTGATGTGAGTTGGAGGCTGAGCTCAGGGCCAGCCAGAACCACAAAGCAAGACGCTGTCTCAAAAAAAAGCGCATCTTATAACAAAAAAGTAAGGAAACAAATTTTATGTATATGGGGGGGCAGTAGGGTGGGTAGGGCTATGGGAAAAAATGAGAATTAAGTTGTGTCTTATACTGGTACAAATCCCCATTATGGAGCGCAATCATGATGTGTATATGTAATATACCAATAAAGATTTTAAAAAAAGCACATCTGTGTAAAATAATCCATTACATGCTATTTTATATTGCAGCCCATACTAAACTGTAGCTATAGAAACTGAATTTTACTGATACATCACATTTTAAAATATTAAGTTTTATAAATGAATGAGTCAGCAAACATGAAGGAATTCTATATTAATATAAGTGTCTTGATGATGGTAACAAAAGCAAACAATTTAAATACCTTAGAATAAGAACTTTCCAAAATATAGAGAGAAATATTTTATGATTTTATAATTCTCCTTGACATCCATTAGTAAACTTAAACATGAGTGAAATAGAATAAGTAGAAAAGAAAGTTGACATGACTCATAGCATTTATGCTATAAAAACTATGGACATTTTGTCAATAATAAAGACAGATAATAAGAAATAGGGAGATAGAACTGTTTTGTTTTGTTTTTTTCTCTGTAGCCCAGGCGAGCCTCAAATGCACAGCAATCTTCCTGCCTCTGCCTCTCTGTTCTGGGATTACAGGCACCACACCCAGATGGGAGACAGAACTTTTGAGAGAAGAGGATCAAGAGACACAGGGAAGGAAAGAGAATGAAAAAGGAATTAAGATGTATTATTTATAATGAATGTAATCATTATGTACTGCAAACATGTACTAATAAAAATAAAACTTTAAAAACAAATGATAACACTAATAAAAGTGATTATCTTTTAACAGCACTGTTTCTCAATCATGGATGCATATAATACTGGCTAGAATCTTTTTTATGATTCCAGAATCCTTCCCTTCTTGAATTCTAAAATTTGAGCCTCATTCTCAATTCACTTCTGACTTAATTTGGGGTAAGTCCTGGATACTTTCTATCGCCAAGATTTAAGTCCATACTTTCCCCTCCCTCCAAACGCATAGAAGTCTCTTATGTATCATTAAATCATCACAATTTAGGTTTGTTTTTTTTGTGGGGTTTTTTTTGTTTTTTTTTTGAGACAGGGTCTCCCTTTGTAGTTCAGGCTGGCCCTGAGCTCAGCCTCAAACTCACATCACAGCAATCCTCCTGCCTCTGCCTCCTGAGTGCTGGGATTACAGGCATGAGCCACCACGCCCGGCACTGTGGTACGTGGTACTGATTGCTGCTGGGCATGAGTCTCCACACCCAGTATGGTATGTGGTTACTGGGGATTGAACCCGGGTCCTTGCGCTTGCAAGACAGGCGCTGGAACCACTGAGCTAAATCCCCAGCCCCATCACAATTTAGTTTTATAATCCAAGATCTTGTTTCAGCCAGACAGTTCTTAGATCTTATTCACCATCCCGCCAGGCCTGGTGGCACATACCTGTAATCCCAGGATTCTGTAGGCTGAGGAAGGAGTATCTTACATTCAAGGGCAGCCTGCACTATATAGTGAGTTCAAAGCCAGTCTAAGCTACATAATAAGACCCTGCCTCAAAAAATAATAATAATTCACCATCTTGCTGGACTATTCCTTTTTCAGAGACATAAACACCATCTGAAATTTTTCTGATAGCCTTGGGGCCATGCTCTGTTTTACTTTGTCCTGTTTGAAAGTGAACACAGGGCCTCTTGTAAACTAAGCAAATGCTCTACCAGTGAGCTATAACCTCAACCCTGATATCATTGTTTCTGTGTAGCTTGTTGAATTATTTGAAACAAGTTCAATGTTGTTCCCTTCAAGGATTAATTCACCTTTCTGGGCTTGAAACTGAACTGGCAATTTTTGGCTTTATCCAATTGTTGACAATAAATTTTTCACCCAAAAATTTCAGATTTCAGTATGAGACTCATTGTCCTGAACAATGACTTTCAAGAGGAAGTGCTCATACACAGACTTCCTGTTGTAATAAAAACCAATTTAAAAACCTTGACCATGTTCTATATATGACTATAGATAGTGTGAGGGCTAGCTAGTTCCTTTGTTTCCCTACCGTCTGTCAACCTAAACCTCTCCTTTTTCTTTCCACTGAGAGACTGACTTCCACACATGTGACTGAAGTCTTTCCACAGGTTTTCTCTAGAATCTCTCACAATAACTGTGCATTCCTACAGAGTCCTGCAGAGCAATGTCAACAATTTCTGTAATGTCTAGAGTGTGATTGCTGAGAATGGTCTTCATTCTCAGAATAGATGCAACAAAAAGACATATAATTCTTTCCTTTAAAATAAAATTTTTGAAGTATAATCTATATTCACAATTTACCATATAGAAGCAGTTTGGTAAGTTTTGATGAATGCAATCATATAACTAGATCGTAATACACAACACTACTATCACCCATAAAGTTTCTTCAAGCCATTTGCCCTCTAGCCCAACAATCAATAATCTACTTTCTGTCATGATAGCTTTCGGCTTTCCAGAATTTTATACACATACAATTAATATTTTGTATCTGCCATCTCCCTTTGAGATTCATCCACATTGCTTGCTGGCCATTAGTTCTTTTTATTGCTGAGTAGTATTCCACTGTATGAATACATTACAAATTTTTAACTTATCAATTTGATAGGCATTTGAGTTGTTTGCAGTTTGGGGCTATTATGAGTAAAACTATTGCTATGACTATTCAGGTACCAGTCTTTACATGAAGATGTTTTCATTCTCAGGAAAATACCTATGAGTATGACTGCTAATTTTTTTGACCTTTTAAAAACTTCATTAGTACATTTTAGGTGTACATATGATGACATTCATGTATATACATATTGCCAAATTTTTGTTTTTTGTGGGTTTTTTGTTTTTGTTGTTTGTTTTTGTTTCTGTTTTTTGAGACAGGGTCTCTCTGTAGTTTAGGCTGTCTCTGAGCTCACTATGTAGCCCAGGTGAGCCTTAAACTCACAACAATTCTCCTACTTCTGCCTCCAGAGTCCCGGAATTATAGGGGTGAGCTACCTGGCCCGGCATTGTGGCATGTGATACTGATTGCTGGTGGGCTGGGCATGAGTCTCCACACCTGGCATTGTTGTATGTGGTTACTGGGGATCAAACTTGGAACTTGCACTTGCAAGGCAAGTGCTGTAACCACTGAGCCAGGCCAGATTGCTAAATTTTATGGTTAGGAGTATGATTAACTTTACAAGAAATTACTTTCCAAAGTGGCTATACCACTTTGTATTCCAACTAGTAATGTATGAGAATTCTAGTTGCTCTGCTTCCTTGTCAGTACTTAGTACTGTCAATCTTTTTGTTTTCATCTAATCCAGCAGTTGTATGATCTAGGAATTTCCTTGGGTTTCAATCTGCATTTCTTTAAGGACTAAATTATAACCACACAGACAACTGGATATTTTGTGTGGGGGTGTTGTTTTATTTTTGGTTTTTATGCCTTTGTCCTCCTATGTTGCCCAGGGTGGCCTCAAACTCTAGACTCAAACATCTTACTTTTGGAGTAGCTAGAACTATAGGTATGTACCACATTGTCTATCCTAGATAACTCCTGTTTAATGGTGGCACTTGCTGTTGTTTGTAGTGCTGGCGACCTGGTAGACAAGTTCTCTACCTCTGGGCTACATCTCTAGCCCCTAAGACAACTGTTCCTAAGATTAGAAAACTAGTAAGGAGAAGATTACCTTTTTTTTTTGGACAAGATTTCATTATGTAGTTCAGGCAGGCTTTGAACTCATTATGTAAACCAGATTGGCCTCCAATTCACTGAGATCCTCCTGCCTGAGACTCCAGAGTACAAGGATTATAGGAATGTACCACCACATTTAGTATGCTTAGTAGACCCTCAAATTGCAGCTGGCCTCATATACAAACAACTTGGATTACAAATGGAATTTTAGTCTTAACTTATAACCAAAGTCATAAGTGATTACCCAAATGCTGGTCTTTCCTGTGTGGGGTTAACTGAGAAATTCTGGACCAATGTCTTGCTAAGGACCCTGAGATCTGCCTGGAAGAAAATGTGACTTAAAATAATACAGGGGAAAGACTTTGAAAGACAGTAGAGGAGCATGAGCCTTCAATTGACCCTGTAGTTGATAACAGTGTCACTTTCGCAGAGTCCTTAGGCTTGCAGTTAGACAGTAGCAATGTTGATGAACTAGTGGAGGAACATTCAGAGAAATTGTCTACAGAGGGACTCTGGCAACTTCTGGCTGAGCAACAGAGAATAGCAGCTAAGGAACTTTCTGAAGTGGGAAAAGAGCATCAACAATCAATGTGGTCAACTTCTTCTGAAATAAAGGAAATCCTGAAAAACTAGACAGAGCTACAAACATTTGTAGAGAAGACCCATCCAGACAGAGAAAAAGCCAATCATGGCGTTCACTTGCTTAATGACAATGTTATGTTATACCACAGAACAATGTTAAAGAAAAGACAGAAACAGATAACCTTAGACTAGTTTTTAGATCTGAAAAGGTTGACATCTAATAAGCCAGAAGCAGGGCGAGAGCCTCCCCCAAGAAGAGAAAGGACACCAGAGAGCTGAATTCCTGTTGTTCTTTTGTTTGGTTGGTTTTTTTGAGACAGGGTCTCGCTTTGTAGTTCAGGCTGGCCCTGAGCTCAGCCTCAAACTCATCACAGCAATCCTCCTGCCTCTGCCTCCCGAGTGCTGGGATTACAGGCATGAACCACCACGCCCGGCACTGTGGTGTGTGGTACTGGTTGCTGCTGGGCGGAAGTCTCCACACTCGGTATTGTATGTGGTTTCCAAGGATCAAACCCGGGTCCTTGTGCTTGCAAGACAGGCGCCCGGAAACAATAAGCTAAATCCCTGGCCCAAATTCCTGTTGTTCTTATGCAAGAGGAGTCTCCTTCCAAACAGTAACTAACTTCCATTTCATCCTCCACTCCTGCAAGCCACAGATGTCAACTTCAATGAAATTGTTTCTGGTTAACTAGACACATAACCTTCTGGTAAATACACTAGGAATACTACTGGCATTTCTGGTAAATTATGCATAATTGACTAAACTTTCTTATTATGAAAAGGTTAGTTAAGGGAGGTTCAGGACGCATTATGGGTATTTCCCCATCATTTCTTACAGGAAGAATAGTCTTGACTTACAACCAACTAGAGTTATAACTAGCCCTCACGAAATAAGTGAGTTTATAAATCAAGAGTTCATTGTATTTTTTTAAGTAAAAACATTATATTGCCTTAAGTACTCCTACTTATCACACCACTACAAAGAGAAAAAAGCAAATGACAAAAAAAAAGACACATATACATAAAACTTTTCAAAAACAAGTTTCAAAGACTCTTAGTATCAAATACCCACTTAGTTTATAATCTCTCACAATTAAAAGATAATGCAACATAATGCAGTCCTTAGAAGCTTAGGTTCTGATGTCCAAACCTAGGTTTATACCTCTGAGAGGAAAATATAAAATATTTTAGAAAGACTTCCACCAAAAAACAAGTGAACAATTATTTAGTGGGGTCTACATAAAACAAGTAAAAACATGTTAATTTAATAAATAATCAAGAACTAGTTAATAAGTTTCAAGGACATCTTTCTTTTATCTATGTAATATTTTTTAAAAGTTGGAAACAACCATAAATTAAGCCATAAAATGGCAGTGCATTTTCTAGTCTCTAGTCACATACAAATCATTTATGAGATTTGCCAATATCACTAAGATACTATACAAAAAGTGTATGACAGTACTCATGTATTCGATAAACCTTCGCTGAGACCATTTAGGAAAATCCTATTATCTAATTTAAAGGAAAAACAGACTGAAAACCAAAAATTAATCAGTAGCTATATATTACTATGAAAAATATCACAGAATAATTTAGCATATAATCACATAATGCTAAAGCTAATATTAAAATGAGTGTGTTTTTTTTTTTTTTTTAGCATACCAGCTTGACAACAGGCTAAATGTGGCCAAAAGCATGCTGCCTATATGAAAAAAGAAATGAGCATTTAAATAAATTATAAGGTGGAAAGTGCACATAAAAGTAATCAGGGATGAATTAATATCTATTTTTGTTTTCCATTTTTGCTTTTTGCAGTGGTAGGGGATTAAACTCAGGGTCTTGCACAAGCTAAGAAAGACTTCTATTATTGAGCTAGATTTAGCACCCTGAATTATTACCTATTTCTAATACCAAACACTAAGTGACATTTTAGTGTACAGTTCCATAATTAACATAGATATATATTCACATACCTTCACCATAAAAGGAACTAAAATAATGCCTTGATTTTCCATAGCAATGGCTGAAAGAAGAGAAATAAATGACCTTTTTCTTATTGCTAAATTTTTGGCCTTTTCATTTTAAAAGTTACACCTTATACTCACGTAGTCCCATATTCAAGCCATCTGCAGACACCTGAATAAAATGTTTTGTGGAAGTTTACACTACTGTTATTTTCATGAGCTCTAATACAGGTTAAAATGCAATTGCTTAAATATCTAAATTCTATTATCTTTCTTAAAGCAATTGATCAGAGTTTAAGTCTATTGATATACCTTCAATAGATATGTTTAAAAATTACAATTTTCCTCTCTTAAAAGGAACAATAGTTTCAATGCAGTCCTGTTACATAGGAGAAATGTATACTTTAAGCATAACAAATCTACACCTCTCCCATTTGTTAATAACAAGATGGAAAGGTTTGGGGGTTTTTTAGAAAAAAAAAATCTAGTAAACTGCACAGCTGACCCCAACTAGCAATCCTCTTGCCTCAGCCTAGATAAAGTTGTAAAGAATGCACCACCAAAGGCAGAATGTTTTAAGTAGTACTGATTCAAAATTTGTTATATTCTAGAGTACATGAGTCCCTTGACTTTCTAATATCTATTCAACTTGGAAAACAATCAGAAGTTACAAAATTTAGCCTACCTATGCTATGTAAAATTTGTGGGTTTTCAGTTTTTGTTTTTTGCTTTTATATTCCTTTAAAACTTTTATGTTGTGCTGCTTTTTAAAAATTAAAATTGCAGAGCTGGGGATTTAATTCAGTGGCACCACTGCCTGCCTTGCAAGCACATGGTCATGAGTTCAATCTCCAGTACCAAGAAAAAAATTAAAATTACTTATATTTTCTAAAAGGATGTTATAGAAATACACGAATTTATATTCCTTTCTATAGTATCAGCCAGCCTTCAAGAACTTTCCAGTTTTGAGGTTGCAATATAATGTGGCTGGGAAATAGTAAGGAAATAATTGTTAATTATCACCACTTAGTAATAAAACTGAGTTTCAACTGAGCTGGTAACTAAAGAACTGATTACTATCCAGCCATATGAAATTACCTCCTCACTTATCTCTCAGCACTATTTTCATAAAACTCATCATATAGATTAAGTCCCATACAACTTCTTTTAAAAGTCCTATTCAACTAAGTGTAGAAGATGAGGAATGAGTTTCTAGTTTTACTTATTACCAGGTGATTTTTATCAAAATACAGAATTAAAATAATACAGAAAGGAATATTCTTATCTTCTACACTTACTAAAATAAATTAAATGTCATTAAAAAAAACAAAGATTACACAGTTCATGGGTTCTCAAATACCATTACCTAGAAGTTTTGTTGTTTTTTTTTTAGGGTTTTTGAGACAGGGTCTCGCTTTGTAGTTCAGGCTGGCCCTGAGCTCAGCCTCAAACTCATCACAGCAATCCTCCTGCCTCTGCCTCCCGAGTGCTGGGATTACAGGCGTGAGCCACCACTCCCGGCACTGTCGTAAGTGGTACTGGTTGCTGCTGGGGTGAGTCTCCACACCCAGTATAGGTATGTGGTTACCAGGGATCAAACCCAGGTCCTTGCGCTTGCAAGACAGGCGCCAGAACCACTGAGCTAAATCCCTGGCCCATCCTAGAAGTAATTAATTCTCCTAAACCCAGATTAGTGAGCCTCATGTCTGTAATCTCAACACTTGAAAAGAAGGCTGAGGCAGGAGCATCATTGAAAGTTCAAGGCTAGCCTGGACTACATAGTGAGTTCAAGGCTGGTCTGAACTACATGGTGAGTGCCTGTCTCAAAATAACTTTTTAAAATTCTATCTTCATCTGTGAAATTCAAAGTGAAACAGAAAATGTTGGCACATGTCTTTGTTAGGGTTCCTGAAACTATCACCTAAGAACCCATTATTCCATAACCACAGCAACTATCATATTATAAAAAGTAAACACCTGATTTAAACATGATGTGAATTACCCATAAAATCTGATTACATTTTGAACTTGACATTTTAATTACATAAAAAAATTATTCTCTCATTTTCCCTCTAAAGTTTGAAAATCCTTTAAAATCTATCTCTTAAAATAACCACTTAAAGTGATTCTTTTGAATTTAAAATATTTTAAACAAAAATCTTAAAAAAGCAGTTTATGTACATTCTTAGCAAGATTATGATGCGTGGACTAAAATTCATTTTTTGTTTTCAGTAGTAAAGCTGTACAGCTCAATTATCTGTTTATTCAATTCATTCTTTCTAAAACATACAAACACACAAAGGATTAACCTCTTTCAAATAAGCAAAACTTTCTCAATCCACTGTCACTGTATTCTGGCACAGAATATATATTTCACATTTGTAAAAATAAAAACTGTGGTGTGCTATTGTTTTAATAAGAAACACAGGCTTCATTGACTCTCAATAACCAAAAGCAGATTGTTCTGTATAAAATACTGCATGTACTGCTCTTCAAAGGAAAAGAATTTCAAATATAGTTTACCTGGGGAGACGAGAACTAGATGTTTGGGATTTGTGTATGTGTGCCTGCACTTGTGAAACAACCTCCTTCTAACTCCGTTCAAAAATTAGTATTTTCTTCAATAAATACGAGTACATACAGTGTAATAAATGCATAAGATAACGTATACCCCAGAATATAACAATCCAACCAGAAAAAAATGTTCTAATTTTTCACATAGTAAGTCAACGTTGAACAATGTCATTTTTTTCTCTTTCTTCTTAACTACTCCACAAATCAGACACATCGTATTTATGTTTAATAATATTAACAAACCGACTACGAGATCCAGAGCAGGAGGAAAAGAAAAAGAAACCATTTTCCATTTTTGCTCAAACAAAAAGATAAAACAAAAGCAAATGTGAAGACTTGTTAAATGAAAAGCATTTGAAAAACCCAACGTGACCAGCTTTTGATTTACCCCAGCCTGACAAGGAAGACAGACCCCACCCCCACTCCAGATTGTGTGGCTTTTTTTTTCCTTGGGTGGGGGGGTAGAGAAGAGAAGCTGTCACATTTCCATCTTCGGTTATTGTTAGTCCCCAGCCTAGATTCCCAGGCATCACTGGTCCAGAGGAGAAACATTGTAGAGCACACAATTAAAATTGTCTGAAATGCATAGTATTTTGTTGTTGCTGCCGCTGCCGCTCCCCCCCCCATGTTAAAGTTAATTACACCCAGATTCAATCTGCCAGGACTACAGATTGGCTGACAGCCTGTCTCTCAAACACTCCCTCTAAGAAACCGTGCTCCAAATTGACTAACAACCTTCTCCTCTCAAAACTTAAATTACACAAATGAATTTCTGAAATCATTAGATCCAAAAAGGCACATCTCCCCATCCTGTTTGCCTCTGAAGTGAAAAACAGAAAGAGGAGTAAAAAGCGACAGATCTACATGCTCTTCAAACAATAAGAAATGGGGTTAGAGTACCAGCGGGAGGAAAGAGCAGTTGTGGACCCGAACGGAAATGTTGAGAAAAGTTTTTTATGTGACTTGTTTGTCCTTTGGCAGGATTGCAGGAGTTGGGCAGGAAGCCGCGGTCTGCACTCACGGCGGGAGGAGAGAGGAGGCACCTGCAGGAGAGGCGGCCGGGCGGGAGAGGGGACAGGCGAGCACCTACCGACTTGCAGCACGTTCTCTACGGAGCCGCTGTCCAGCAGACGGATGCCCCGGCGGAACGGCAGCCCCTCGCCGCCGCCGCCCGCCGCGCCAGCCCCGGCGCCGGGTCCCGAAGACGCCCCCGCCGCGGCGGCCCCGGGGGCGGAGCCAGCGGCCGGAGCGGCGGTCCCGGGGGGTGGCGGCGGCCCCTCCTCGGCCGGCAGAGCCCCCGCGGCGCCGCCAGTCGCGCCGGCGCCGGGGCCGCCGCGGTACTGGAAGCTGGAGTACATGCAGATCTCCCGCTCATTCCGCGGAAAGGACCAGTAGACGATGCGGCGCTGCACGGGCTCCGGGATCCGCTCGAAGCGCTCCTCCACCCGCTCGTACGCCCACTTTTCCGCCACCGACTTGGCGGCGCAGTCCAGCAAGGACTCGGGCTGCAGGTGGGGGCGGGCCCCGGGGCCCAGGCAGCTGCTGCCGAAGCCCCCCGCGCCTCCGCCGGCCGTCCCCGGCAACCCCCGCGGGTGGTGAGCCTGCGGGATGGGCCACGAGCACAGCCGTTTGGCCGGAGAGACGGGCGGCGGCGAGAGCAGTTCCTCTCGCTCACCTCCTTCCGCCATTGCTGGGGACTGACTGACTGACTGAGGTGGCGGCGGCGGCTCCGGCTGCAGAGACCCCGGCCACGGCCACACGCCCCGCGCAAGCGCCCAGCGGCGGCGCTGGGGGGGTGGGGCGGGGCGAGCGGCCCCACGAGCCGGCGGCCCGAGTGGGGAGCTGGGGCCGGTCCCGTGCGCGCGCCGCGAGGGCCGACGGGGCTGGCCTGCGGAGGAGCGCGAGGCGGCGCGCGCGGCCCAGGCCGCCCCGGGCGCGAGGCGGCGCGGGAGCGAGCACGGGCCCCCGGCGCGCTCCAGGCGCCGACATCCCAGGACGCGCGCCCGGCGTTCGGGCCGGGACGCCAGCCGCGGGAGCGCCGAGGGCGCCGCGCGCGCGAGGGCCGCCGGCCCACCTGCCGCTCGGCCGCGGAGGACCGCGCGAGACCCCGCGGGAGCCGCTCCGCCAAGTAGTCGGCTGGGAGGGCGCGAGGACCGGAAAACTCACCGGGGCGCCTACGCAGGCTGAGGCGACCGGAGACGGGCACCGCCGAGGGCTGCGTCTGGCAGAAAGACGCTGGCAGGGAAGGCAGCGAGTGGAGAGGACGGGGTCCCGAGTGCCAGAACTCTCCTCAGCCACAACGTAGTAGGATAACGGTGGTGCCCTCCGCCCTCGGTCGGAAGCCGGTTAAATCTCAGCAGCCCAGTCGGGACAATGGGGCCCGAGATCTCAGCCCCCTCCTGCGGTTCTCTGGAGGGTTTTGCATCGTGCAGTCTAGTAAACAAAACTGTAATTTCCTGACCTTCGGCCTCCAGGTTGAATTAGGTCTTTTATGTTTACATGTCTGTGTTCTACATTTTTATACTCTCACAAATTGCATACATATTTTTATTTGCCTGACTGACCAACTGACTAAATTCCATGGCAGAGGACCATTTCCTTCGCTCTTGATTTATCCTTCGCCAGGCATTTCAGTGGGTGCTCAAGAATGACAACTTTGTCACTAACCCTTCCATAAACGACATGGAGTTGTGACTGTCTCTTGCTCAAATTTTAAAATTTGCTGACAAACATCACTACAACTTATATTATAACTTATATTAGTTCCTATAGGTGAATTCACTTTTCAAAATGAACAAGTTACGACTGGGGATTTAACTCACTGGCGCCAGTGCCTGCCTCACAAGTACAAGGTCATAAGTTCAATCCCTGGTACCAAAGGGGGAAAAAAAACACCCATGAATTCCAGACTGTGGTATAAAGTAAAAATAAAAGAGTACATGATTAGAGGCAGATTGGGGTCAAAGTAGCCTGTAATATCAGAATTAAGAGCTCAGGCTTTAAATTGAAATTGGAAGTAAATCACTTTTGCTACTTGTGTGAGTTTAATCATAACTCAGTTAAATCATTTGTAAAAGGTATCTAGTAATAATGCTTCTACATAGAACTATTGTAAGAATTAGAAATAAATAATGTAGTAGATATTCAATAAATATTTGTGTGTATCTGTATAAATGCATTCCATGAGGTAACCTAAGGTCTTGAATATTGTAGGCTTGAATATTGTAAGCTTTCATGATATCCTTTTTCTTCATAGAATTAATCAAAATTTATTTGGGGGACAAGCATTCCTTTTTGTCTCCATGAATAGACAATGAGATTTGTAAGGGCAGAAACCATTTCTGTATAAAGATTTATCCCTAAGACCTGACATATGTCTACACATAAAAGATGTTCCAAGAATATTCTACTTTGAATTAATAAATTTTACTCTGATTTAATCAATCGCTGATAAACATGCTTACAAAGAAGTTAGGACAAGAAGAAATGTTGGTTGAACATATTAAGAGTTAAATTTGTGTCTTGAGAAATTGATTTAAGAAGATTTTTTAAATTTTGAGTTATTAAACAGTCCAGAAAAGTACAAATAATAGCATATCTGTACCCATATTCTTACCACTCATAATTAATCATTATTTCTTACTTCTTTTTTTTTTTTTACCAGTAACAGAGTTCATTTGAAAAAGTAAGGAGAGTGAGGGAAAAACTGACTCTGGAGGTGGGCCTTGGGCCAGGCAAAAAAGGAAAAAGCAAGATAAACGTACACCCTGGAGGACACAGGGTAGGGTATCATGAGGAAAGTCAGGAGAGCAAACTCTGTGTAGCTTCTGTGACCTTTTCTGCCACTCAAATCCCAAGAAAACCTGTGAGGACATCTACATACGAGTCCTGACAGACAGTGCTGAGATCCCACTCCTCAGGCCGATTTGGGTCTAGGCCGTCCTATCATCAGGTACCTCCTGAAAGTGTTGACGAGCAGTACAGGATTCTGTGTGGCTCACCTGTCCTGGAGTTAGATTCCAGGTTCTCATCTCAAACAGAGAACTGAACAAAATTAGCAAAAAGCAGTGACAAAGTTTATTTGAAAAGTAAAAATGAAAAGCAAGGGAGAAACTCCCTCTGAAGAGCACACTTGGGCTGAGTAATAGGAAAAAGCAAGATAAAAGTACACTCTGGAGAAAGCAGAACAGGTTATTGTGAAGAAAGCCATAATAACCTCTTACTATATTTAAAGTCCACTTTAACTGTCTCCAGATAACATCCCCACAGCAATTATAACCTAAATTTAAAATCTACTTTTAACTTGTGAGACATTTTGTGTATTTTATTTAATTAATTGGTATAATACTGAGTGCCATGAAATAGTTCATCTTAAGAATTTATCCAGCCAGGCATTGTGGCACACACCTATAAGCCCAGCTCTCAGGAGGCTGAGGCAGGGGATCATCATGGATTAAGGGTCAACCTGGGCTACTTGGTGAGTCCCAAACCAGCCTAAACTACATAGCAAGACCCTATCTCAAACAAACAAACAAAAAAGACTGTCACTTTTTTTTTTTTTAGGTTTTTTGAGACAGGGTCTTGCTTTGTAGTTCAGGCTGGTCCTGAGCTCAGCCTCAGACTCACATCACAGCAATCCTCCTGCCTCTGCCTCCTGAGTGCTGGGATTACAAGTGTGAGCCACCACGCCCAGCACTGTGCTATGTGATACTGGTTGCTGCTGGGCGTGAGTCTCCACACCCAGTATTCTATGTGGTTACCGGGGATTGAACGCGGGTCCTTGTTCTTGCAAGACAGGCGCTGGAACCACTGAGCTAAATCCCCGGCCCCTATCATATTTTATTTTTAAAAAAATTTTTTTGGTACTGGGGATCCATATTTTATTTCAAAGCCTCACACTACTTGTTAGCTACATATACCTTAGAAAAGTGATTTAAACCCTAAACAGCTTAGCTTTCTAATTTGTAAAACAGGAATAATAAGAGTCCTAACCAAAATAAGGTTGCTTTGCAATATGAATTGCATGGAATAGTAAGTAGCACATACTAAATGACTGATAAATATTAGGTATTATTTATGCATTTGTTTCAATAATGGTCAACATTTATTATATTCTAGAATTTCCTCTGAGTATAAAGCTGAAATGGAATTATTGATTATAGCATATACTTTGTTTTACTAAATGTTGTTCATTTGTGTTCCATTGTATCTGTACCAATCAATGCTGTAGTTACCTACTTCTGAGTAACAAAATTAATTACTCCAAACTTGGAGAATTCAAACAACAATAGTAATTTATTATTTTTCACAATTTTTCTGAGTAAGACATCTGGGAGCAGCTTAGCTCCATGGCTCTGGACTAACATCTCTCATAAACTGGCATTAGATATTGACTGAAGTTGCAGCCATCTGAAGACTTGACTTAAATCCGAATATCTTCAGGTGCCAGGTATTTAGCTCAGCACCTACCTTACAAGTGCAAGGGCCTGGGTTAGATCCCCAGTAACCACATACAACAATTGCCAGGCGTGGTGACTCACGCCCACCAGCAATCAGGACCATATACCACATACAACAATGCTGGGCATGGTGGCTCAGGCCTATAATCCCAACACTCATGAGGCAGAGGCAGAGTTCAAGGCTGAGTTCAGGACCAGCCTGAACTACAAAGCCAGACCCTGTCTCATAAAAACAGAATATCTTCTTCCACAGTGACTTTATCACGAGACTGGTACAGTCTGGCAAATAAGAAGTGTTTTTCTCTTTATTTTTCTTTGGTTACTAGACAGGATAAGCCCTATTTTTATAAATATTCTGGCTGTCATGTATCTTCTTCCTAATTAACATGTAATCCACGTTAATTGCCTAAATACATAATTCTTGGGGGCCGGGGATTTAGCTCAGTTGTTCCGGTGCCTGTCTTGCAAGCACAAGGACCCGGGTTCAATCCCCCAATAACCACATACAATACTGGGTGTGGAGACTCACCCCAGCAGCAACCAGTACCACATACCACAGTGCCGGGCGTGGTGGCTCACGCCTGTAATACCAGCACTCGGGAGGCAGAGGCAAGAGGATTGCTCTGATGTGAGTTTGAGGCTGAGCTCAGGACCAGCCTGAACTACAAAGCGAGACACTGTCTCAAAAAAAAAAAACCATAATTTTTTTCCTCTTGAATTGTTCAACATTTTCTTGATTTGTAGTAACTTATTCACACCCTCCCCTAAAGCTTCAAATTTTGATTAAGTCAAGTACCTAGCTTTTCTTTTATATTTTGCACAAATTTCCTTACTTAAGGAAGCCTTCAATAATCTATACTTTCTTCAGTAGTTTCAGAATTTTTTTCACTTTTAGGTCGTTTTCTTGCAACTTATTTTTTGTTTCCATGAACCTAATCTTAATCTTTTCTTTATGAAGAGCCATAAATCACTCTAACAGCATTTGTTGAATTGTCCAGCCTTTCCCTCACTGACCTACGCAAGACCAGATTGTTTTATAGGCATAGGTTTGCTTGAGCCTTTTTTTCTGTTTCATCTTATCTTTTTAAAAATCTATTTCTCTTTCAATAGTAAACTCTTAATTGATAACTAAATTTAATAATATACAATTAAACTAGGAAATGTTTAGATGACTAGAAGGATGAAATTCTTTTCTTCATCATTGTTTCTCAAAATTTCCTTAGTTATCCATGCAACATTTTATACCTTCATATGAATCAATTTTATTATGTTTCAAAAAAAATCTTACAGGGATTTTTTTTAAGAGTTGTATTCAACTTATAAATTAATTTGGAGACATTAATATATCTCTAATTGCATCTTTATAAGTATAGTTTTTTTTTTTTTTTTTTTTTTAGGTTTTTTTGAGACAGGATCTTGCTTTTGTGGTTCAGGCTGGCCCTGAGCTCAGCCTCAAACTCACATCACAGCAGTCCTCCTGCCTCTGCCTCCCGAGTGCTGGGATTACAGGCGTGAACCACCACGCCCGGCACTGTGGTATGTGGTACTGGTTGCTGCTGGGGTGAGTCTCCACACCCAGTATTGTTATGTGGTAACCCAGGATCGAACCCGGGTCCTTGTGCAAGACAGGCACCGGAACCACTGAGCTAAATCCCCGGCCCTAAGTATAGATCTTTACATAGTTTTTTATTAATCTTTTTCAAATAACTATATATTTCATTCTTTATCTTATGAACCTAGTCATTGCTACACATTTTCCAAGATGTCATTTAGCAAGAAATAGTCTCACTAAATCTATCTAGTTAGTGAGGTGAGATAAAAAGTTAAATAACAGTTGGACCTGGGTCAGGGATTTATCTCAGTGGTTCCGGAGGCGCCTGTCTTCCAAGAGCAAGGACCCGGGTTCGATTCCCGGTAGCCACATACAATACTGGGTGTGGAGACTCACGCCCAGCATCAATCAGTACCACATGCCACAGTGCCGGGCATGGTGGCTCACACCTGTCATCCCAGCACTCGGGAGGCAGAGGTAGGAAGACTGCTGTGATGTGAGTTTGAGGCTGAGCAGAGGGCCAGCCTGAACTACAAAAGGGAGACCCTGTGTCAAAAAACCTAAAAAATAAAAAAATAAAAAATAACAGTTGGACCAGGAATTTAGCTCAGTGGTTCAGGCGTCTGCCTAGCAAGCACAAGGTCCCAGTTCGATCCCCTGTACCACGAACCACAGTGCTGGGTGTGGTGGCTCACACCTGTAATTCCAGCACTCGGGAGGCAGAGGCAGGAGGACTGCTGTGAGTTTGAGGCTGTTGAGGCTGGCCTGGGCTACATAGTGAGCTCAGGGCCAGCCTGAACTACCAAGCTAGGCTTTGTCAAAAAAGAAAAAAAAATTGAATAACACTAAAAGATTGAAATATAAAAAAGGAATAGATATAGAGGATTTTCAAATTACTAGAGAAGTATCTATTTTGGGAAACAAAAAGAAGGGTCACTTTTAACAAAGCCAACATCATACTAAATGGGGAAAAGCTGAAAAGATTTCCTCTGAAGGCAGAAGCAAAGTCAGTATCCACTATCAGCACTCCCTCATTCGATATGTTCTCAAAACTTTAGCCAGCACAATCAGGCAAGACAGAATAAAAAGAAAACCATAGGAAAAGACGAAGTCAAACAATCCTTTCAGATGGCATGGTCCTGTACATAGAAACACAGATGGACTAAAAAAACTCCTGCAGTTAATAAAGAGGTTCAGAAATGGAGCAGAAGACAAAATTAACACAGAAAATCAATAGCATTCCTGTACAGCAACAATGAAAAATAAATTAAAAAGCAATCCCTTTTTTTTTT
>PVIR01014009.1:0-41150 GCA_004026965.1 Petromus typicus | reverse complement strand
GCTTTTAAGCATAATCTTAGCCATTATGTGGCCCATATATTATGTGAAGTAGAATGTGTGGCTTGGGTGTTATAGAATTATATTAATAATTAAGATTAGAAGAGCATGCAATTGTCTAGATATTGGTTACTGAGTGAGTGTTGAGTAGCAGGCCTGATAAGTGAGACAAAATTGATGTAGCGCATGAGTTTATTGTTATTCTCTCTCTTTTTTGGGGGAAGGATACTGGGGATTGAACTTAGGACTGTCAAGCAGGCATGAGGTACCAATGAGCTACACCTGTGGCCTCCCTTTTTTTTTCTGAGACAGGGTCTTGCTTCTTTTTTTTTTTTTTTTTTTTTTTTTCCAGCACTGGGGATCGAACTCAGCACATCGGAACCACCGCGCTAAATCCCTAGTCCAGGGCCTAGTTACATAGCTCAGGCTGGCCTCAAACTCACTATGTAGACTGAGATGACTCAGAACTCATGGTGATCCTCCTGCCTCAGCCTCCCAAATGCTGGGACTACATGTGTGTGCCACCACACCCAGGCTATTGTTATTATTTTTTAAATTTATGGTTAGGGGCTGGGGAATTAGTTCAGTCTTCCTGGCAAACTCAAGGTCGAGTTTGATCCTCAGTAACCACATACCACAATTCTGAGCATGGTGGTTCACGCCTGTTTTTCCAGCATTCAGGAGGAAGAAGCAGGAGAATTGCTGTGAGTTCAAGGCTGGCCTGGGCTACATAGTGAGTTCAGGGCCAGTCTGAGCTACAAAGTGAGACTCTGTCTCAAAAATAAATAAATAAAATTTATGGTTAATTTTTATTTTTATTACTACATTTTAGATAGTCATAATGTTAATTCGTCATTGGGAATTTGTTTCTTTACATGACGTACCTTGCTTCTTTTCTCCTCTTCTCCCCTTCTTTCTGTATTTACAAAAATCTTTTCCATTTTATCTTCTATTCTCTTTTTCTCTTGTCCCTTCTTTCCTCTCCCCCTTTCCTCTCCCTTGTTCTCTTTTTCATTTGAACATCTTCTTTCCACTTCCCAATATCTATTATATACTTTGATCCTTATTTATGTTTTGGTTTCTCACACCAGAGAAATATTTTGTGTGTCTGATTTATTTCACTTAAGAGTATAGTCTTCCAAGGTCCACCCTTTTAGCTAGAAATGCCTCGAGCTTATCCTTCTTTACGGCAGAGTAGTACTCCATTGTATAAAAACAATTATATTTAACAAATTCTGACTTTGTGGAAAGACACCAATATGTCTGTTTATGTAGCTGACATAGCTCACTCACAATAGCAAGTTTGTCATTCAAGCAGGAAGCAGCAAGACCAAAGCTCAGGGAGAGAGGGGATCAGGGACTTGAAGACAGACACCCATGTTGCACTGATTTACCAGATCAGTGGGAAACTAGAAGAAGAATATTCTTAGCAGGACTTACCACAATCCATAAAAAGCATACATTTCTCCAGCTGTAGACTCACATGTGTGTGTTAAGGAGTGTTCTCAGACGGAGCTCAGCCTGGCTGACCTTCCGTGAGTGTCCAGAGGCCTCGGTGCACAGAAGTCTGTTGGGAAAGTCCTCCATCAGCCAAGGATTTGATCCAGTCTCTCCTTGTGCCCAGATGGTGTCTGGGCTCAAGGTGAGGCTTCTGCACCGTGCTGGTGTGAGGCAGTGGGCTCTGCGGGCTTTTTGTTGTCATGTCCTCAAGGCCCCCACAGAGGTCGCTATCAGTGGGTCCACTTGGCTGGTCTTTGTCCTGGCCAGAGGAGCCCTTGTGGATGACTGGACCCCTTCTTCTCCCGCCCCTGAGAAGCTTTTCCTCAGCCTGTCTGCTGAGTGCTTAGCCCTCCTGCCCTCTGCGGCACAGAGGCTGTGCCCTGGAAGCCCTCTTCAGTCTACCCGGGTTCTGCTGCCCCAGCCCACTGTTCAGCCTGCAAGGTGGGCACCAGCCCTCTGTCTCGGTCATTCCCTGTCCGCCTCATACCCACGAGTGGGCTCTGCGTCGCTGATGGGAAGTGACACGTGTTTCCCACACTGCAAGCAGAGTTGCCCCTTCCTGGGGAGGTGCAACAGGTTCGTATTCCCCAGGCAGGAGGTTAAACACTGTTCTGTTGGGCCCTGGTGTGGCTCTCCAAGACGGGTCTCCCCTCCACCCTGCCTAGCCATCCTCTGTCCCAGAGCTTCTTGGAGCATCTTGGGCCTTCCACAATGGACCGGTCTTGAGGCACAGGGTGGGTCAAGTAAAACCACCTCAAGGCTGGCATTTCACTGCCTGGCTTCTTTGTGTGTGCAGCTGTGCAAGCCTACCTTGTACTTTTGCAATCATCTACTCTCCTCTCCAACTCCCCCAACTCTTCTCTCTCCTGATATAAAGTATTTTATCTCAGTTCTGGAAGCTGGAAATCTGTTCTGCATGTGGACAAAGCAATCTTCCTTTAGGGCCTGAGGACAGTGGCTTGTGGGCCCAGGAGCCACATGTTTGTAAACTCTGATACTAAGCGAGTGTAGGCCTGTCCCGAAGGAGGTGGGAAAGGCTCAGGTGATGACGAAGGGCTTCAAGTGGAGGATGGGGTGGAGAGCTAAGCAGGGAGTTCACCAAGGACTTTCTCACATGTTCCCAGCGGCTGCTTATAGCCCCAGGAGGGAGGAGAGCCAGTCAGGATCCGAGGTAGGACTGGCTGATGATTTGGTTTGGGGGTAGACTTGGGAAAGAACTGTGAGGATTTATTTTATTTTTTGACACAGAGTTTCTTTGTATACTTCAGGTTGGCTTGAACTCATGCTGGTCTCTAACGAGGCAATCTTTCTGCCTCAGCTTCCCAAGTATGGGGATTACAGGCATGCACCACTGCACTTAGTCCTAGGGATTTGTTTTGTCTGAGTAGATCCTGGCAGACTGTGTATATACCCTTGAATCAGAGACTTCATTTCTCTGTCTCCAGGACCCTTGGAGGCTACTTCTTTTTTTTTTTTTAGGTTTTTTGAGACAGGGTCTCACTTTGTAGTTCAGGCTGGCCCTGAGCTCAGCCTCAAACTCACATCACAGCAATCCTCCTGCCTCTGCTTCCCAAGTGCTGGGATTACAGGCGTGAGCCACCACGCCCAGCACTGTGGTATGTGGTACTGGTTGCTGCTGGGTGTGAGTCTCCACGCCCAGTATGGTATGTGGTTACCGGGGGATTGAACCCGGGTCCTTGTGCTTGCAAGACAGGTGCTGGAACCACTGAGCTAACTCCCTGGCCCGGAGGCTACTTCTTTATATTTGTCTTGTTTGCTTATTTTTTGGAGTCAGGATCTCATAAGCAATTCAGGATGGCCTAGAACTCACTATGTAGTCCATGCTTGCTGTGAACTAGCAGTGATCCTCCTGCCTCAGCTTCCAGAGTGCTAGGAATACAGCATAAACTATTATGTCTGGCCTCGTACTTCTTTGTATTTATGTAACTGATAAATTCCATGTTGGTCCATTTAGCTTTTCAACATTTTGTGGTCAAATGCTTATATTTTTGTTCTGTTCTGCACTAGCCATTTCATCCAAATCTCAGTTAATGGCTGCATAGGATAGTGCACATGTGTAATAACCAACACTTGGGAGGCTGAGGCAGGAGGATCATAGTGAGTTTGAAGCCAGTCTGGGCTACCAAGCAAGTGAGCTTGTGGGTAGCCCAAACTACATAGCAAGACCCTGTCACAAAAAGCAAACCAAATGAAATAAATAAATAATAAAAAGGTAAGTCACGGTTAATGCCAGCAACTAGGCAAAGAAAATAGTTCTCTTCGATAAATACTTTATCTTTTTTATTTTTTTTTTTTTTTTGAGACACAGTCTTGCTTTGTAGTTCAGGCTGGCCCTGAGCTCACTATATAGCCCAGGAAGCCTCTGACTCACAGCAATCCTCCTGCCTCTGATTGCCTAGCATTGTTAAGGATGTGATTACCAGGGTTGAACTAGGGACCCTGCACTTGCAAGGCAGGCACTGGAACCACTGAGCTAAATCCCCAGAACAACATCTTATCTCTTAAGAGCTCATCTCCCGGGGGCCTCCAGGAAGAGGTCTGCTCTGCAAATGATTAAGCGGAGGAGCTGTGGGGTTCAAGGTTGAAGGAAATGTGCATTAGCTGTTCTTTCCTAGACGTGTCTGGTTTCTCTCTGTAGCTGAACTCTGGCAAGTTCCAGCACAGGGAAACCTGAGTCTGGTTGGCCTTGGCAGAGCAACATAAGCCGTTCCTCCTCCTCATTCATTGCGAAGGAAGGATCTGCTGGACAGATGCCATGCTCAGTGGGGGACTCGACCCTGGAGTTCGTGTACCTCCTGCCAAGATTTCATGTCCTTTCGGTGGCGAACCTGCCCTGCTGTGACAGTCACACCACTTGTGTGAGTCTGCAAGGCAGAAAACATGAAGCAACGATGCAGATGCAGCCAGCCCCCAGAAGGCCCCGCACACTGCTCTCGCTGCTGCTCCATCCCACAGTCTTGGGAAACAGGAAATCCTTTTCAGAACCGCTCAGTGATTACACTGGCACAATTTCACCAGTGAGCTCTCCAAGAATTGCCCAACAGCCACGCGCAGCTGTCAAGGTGGGGACGCCAGGGCTGAGCGCAGGGACTGTGGGAAATGGCTACTTGGGGCACATTTTTTCTGGAGAAGCAGCCTGTAACCACGGACTTTTAACTTAAAGCAATGAGTGTCACCTGAGTGTCTGGAAGCTGGCAGTGGTGGGAAGCCCTTGTTCTTGCTTGTTTAGCAACTGTAATTATAGCAGGACCTTTAGCAGGACTTAGTTATACAGACCTGTTGGAGAAGGAATAACAAAAGTTAAAGAACCAGATGTGGTGGAGCCTATAATCGCTGCACTTGGGAAGCTGAGGCAAGAGGATTGCTGTAAGTTTCAGACCAGCTTGGACTACACAGAAATACTGTGTTTCAAAAACTAGCCAACCAACCGAAAACCAAATAAATAAATAAAAATAAAAACAAGCTGGCTGTCTTGAGGCATGCCTCTAATCCCAGCACTCTGAGAGGTTGAGGCAAGAGGATTACAAGCTTGAGGCTAGTCTAAATGACTTAGCAAGATCCTTTCTCAAGAGCCAGGGATTTGACTCAGTGGTGTCGCTGCCTGCCTTGCAAGTGCAAGGTCATGAGTTCAATCCCTGGTACTGCAAAATAAATAACTAAGTAAGCATCGACCTTTGCTTGTCACTTTAAGAAGGATTTAAAACAAAATCCTGTCTTACAACAAAAAAGGGCCGTGGATATAATTCACTGCAAAAGCCCTAGGTTCCATCTCTAGTACTCAAAGTAAGTAAACAAATATATAACACAATGGCTCTCCACTGTTCATACTGCTTTCTAGTGAAGGGGGTGAAAATGTAAAAAAATGATTTAGGAATGTGGGCGGGTGGGACAGACCACCCCAGGGAACCAAGTGACAGGCATGGGGGCTCTGTATTAGTCCTAAGCATTATCAAGAACCTCCAAGAGATTTTGCTCTTCATAAAGGGCTACTGATATTTATCATATTCAAAGTTGAAATGGAGAAAATCAAACATGCAAAGTACTGCAGCCCAGATACCCTGAGCTGAAAGATGACAGAGGCCCGCATCAGGCTGCCTCTGGACCACACACTGCACATGTGACTGGGCGTGAAGGAGAGGACGCCTCAGGACTGTGACATGGCTCTGACTTCATGGACACGCTGCATGGGTCTCAGGGCCACACTCTGAGAACTGCTACTAGAAAGAATTAGAAATAGGATCTGTGTTCCAATAGGTCACCACTGACAGTTGGCCCCCATTCTGCAAACAGAAAGGCCTTTTATAATCGCTGCTGAGTTTAAAAGCCACAGCGCAAAGAGTAAAGAAGATTCCTGCTTTATAGGCATCAAAATTATGTCCCCAGAGCAGGTTCCCAATAAGGGAACAGGAAAGTTCATGATAAGTTTATTTCTACTAATTCTTAGCCCACTCTAAAATTTTGTTTTCTAGTACTGTGGATCAAACTCAGAACCTTGTGCTTGTGAGGCAGGTCCTGTACCACTGAGCTACATCCCAGCCTCTTAGCTTATTTTTTAATGTGCATTCGACAAATGGTCTGGTCACGTGTTATGTGGCTCTGCACATCTGTGACAGAAGCCTGAGCCAAGTTAACATGCAAGAGGAGCTAGGGCCTGGGATTTAGCTCAGTGGTTCTGACACCTACCTTGCAAGCACAAAGGCCCAGGTTTGATCCCGGTAACAACATATAACAATGCTGGGCATGGGCCGGGCAGTTAGCTGAGTGGTTCCGGCGCCTGTCTTGCAAGCACCAGGACCCAGGTTCGATTCCCCGGTAACCACATACCGTACTGGGCATGGAGACTCACGCCCAGCAGCAACCAGTACCACATACCACAGTGCTGGGAGTGGTGGCTCACGCCTGTAATCCCAGCACTCAGGAGGCAGAGGCAGGAAGATTGCTGTGATGTGAATTTGAGGCTGAGCTCGGGGCCAGCCTGAACCACAAAGTGAGACCCTGTCTCAAAAAACCTAAAAACAAACAAACAAACAAAAAATAATGCTGAGCATGGAGACTCATGCCCATCAGCAATCAGTACCATATACCACAATGCCAGGTATGGTGGCTCATGCCTGTAATCCCAGCACGTGGGAGGCAGAGGCAAGAGAATTGCTGAGTTCTAGGCTGAGTTCAGGACCAGCCTGAACTACAAAGTGAGACCCTGTCTCAAAAAAAAAAAAAAGAAAAAGCTAGCTAGACATTTTTACAGGCAGTTAGATAGGGGGGCCCTGAAGTCCACAAAGAAGCCAACTTGGAGGTTAGCTTTGCCAGGGGAGAAAACTACCACACTCACATAGGGTAAACATCACTGATTGATAGTTTAAGTAAGGTGCTAGACTCCCTAGGAGAAACAGCAGTACTTGATAGGAGCCAGCCCCCTGGGGTTGAGGGCCAGGACTTTAGCTCACCTCCCACAAAGAAACCCTGAGAAAAATTCTTTTTTTTTGAAACAGAGTCTCTCTTTTGTGGTTCAGGCTGGCCCCGAGCTCAGCCTCAAATTCACATCACAGCAATCCTCCTGCCTCTGCCTCCCGAGTGCTGGGATTACAGGCGTGAGCCACCATGCCCACTGTGGTATGTGGTACTGGTTGCTGCTGGGGTGAGTCTCCACGCCCAGTATTGTTATGTGGTTACCAGGGATCGAACCCCGGTCCTTGCACTTGCAAGACAGGCGCCAGAACCACTGAGCTATATCCCCCGCCCCACAATGACTTCTTGATGCTCAATCCATGCGCCCCATGGACTCCGCTTATGTTCAGGGTCCCTGGGCAAAGGCTCAGCCAGCCAGGTACAGGCAGCCTCAGTTCCCAGGTCAAGCTTGATAGCCAGCACACCTGGGGCCTGTGGACACAGGAAAGGTGATGCTGGCACAACGAGTAATGTAAGCTGTCACCTTTGCCTTTGAGATTACTGCAAAAAAATGCACAGGTGAGGAAAATGACACAAAGCAGTGTATAGTAAGTGCCACCCAAGACTGGAGCTAAGGAGTGAGCTTAATATCCAGAGCTGGGACTCATGGGGGCCAGGGAATTAGCCAGGTCTTGTTAGGAGCATTTTGAGCTGGGCCTGAAGGAAAGATTTGGAGCTGGGCTCACGGGGGGAGGTGGAGGAGAACACAACAGAATTGGAATCAGAAACGAGGATAGCTGGGGTCCCAGCTGGGGTCCCAGCTGGCGTCTCAGTGCCGCCATGGACCGGATGTGTGAACAGGAGTCTGCTGCCAAGCCTACCAGGACACAGCTATAATTAGGGCAAGGTGGTACACCACTGCAATCCCACCATTCAGTAGGCCAAAGCAGGAAGATTGCAAGTTTGAGCCCATCTTGGCAGTGTAGTGAGATCCTGTCTCTAAATTTAAAAAGGTCTGGGGATATAGCTCAGTGTGAGGTGGAGGGTTCAGTCTCCATTACCACAAAAACAAAACAATGACCACCAAGGCCCCTGTGAAATCTCCAGTCTTCTGAATCGTGGTCAGGCTCATCAGTCTCTCTGGCCAGGTGGCTCATCCATGACCCTTACTTGCTGGTGGTTCAGTGCGCACCTCCCTGGAGTCCTGCCCTCCCACTCGGTGTGGGAGCCGGTGGCGCCATCTGCACACCAGCTGCCCACAGTCCTGCACTTTCACAGTTTCCCATCTGAGCTGAGCTCTCTGCACAAGGCCTTTGAAGTCTCACTGACTGCCGACCGGATCCTACTCTAGGCCTCCACTTCCTCCTTTTATATCCTAAGGCAAGTTGCTTCAATCTCTTTCAAGCCTCAGTTTGTTCGTGTGTGAAATGAAGGCCACAATCCCTTACAGAAGTGCTGGGAAGGTCGCCTACCATTTATCTACACCCGTGGCGGGAAGTCCGCAGGGCCAGAGCAATCAGCAGTGCGATTTGTTCTCCACCTCTGGTACCCTGAACCTGAAACATGGTGCAAGCAATAGAGCTGGGAAATGCTATGTGGGGCTCATTTATTTCTTTGTTTCAAATTTTAAATCATCATAGAACTGGGTCATTGTAGAAAGATGAAGAAATAGAAAGTCTCTGCCCAGGGAGAGCAGAGAGAGGAGAAGAGAAAGAGACTGTGTTTTCACTTTATATGAAGCTCAGCATGTTTTCATTTTAATAAACAACCACAAATCTTTATACCCACGGTGGTTTGGATGTGGCTTGTTCCCCAAGGATTCATGTGTTATGTGGTCCTCAGTGTGATGATGTTTAGAGTTTTTTCTTTCCTTCTTTTTCTCCTCTCTTTCTTTCTTCTTTGTTTTTTGGTTGGCCAGGACAGTATCTTTCTATGTAGTGCAGGCTGGCCTTCAACTCAGTGATTCTCTTGCCTCAGCTCCCAGGGCTGGGATTACAAAGGGCTAAGGTGATGAGACCTTGAAAAGTTTGAATTTACTGGGAAGTTACTGTGAGTGCTGCTCCCTGAAGGAATTAATATGATTCTCTTTATGACTTTGTTAGGTCTCGAGAGAGGCTTGTTATAAAAAAGCAAGGTGGCCCCCCAGGGTTGTGATGCATTTCTGTAATCCCAAGACTTGGGAGGCTGAGGCAGGAGGATCACTGTTAGTGTGGGGCCAGCCTGGGCTACATGGTGAGTTCAAAGCCAGCCTGAACTACACAGTGATACTGTGTGTAAAAAACAACACACACACCCCAACCCCCAAAACAGCAAAAAGCAAGGCTGTCCTCTCCCCTCTCCTGGCTTCTTGTGTGATCAGACATGTGTTTTTCCTTCATGGTATCTGACAGGACATAAAGCAGCCAGGGGCTCTCAAGACAGCCAGGACCAGACCGTGCGGACTATCAGGGATGAAATCAAGGGAAGGAAACCTCTTTCTTTACACATGGTCCCCTTCAAGAACCTTGTGATAGGGCTAGAGATTTAGCTCAGTGTTTCCTACACCTATTTTACAAGCACAAGGGCCCGAGTTCGATCCCCCGGTAACCACATAATGCACTGGACATGGAGACTCATGCCCACCAGCAATCAGTACCACATACCACAGTGCTCAGGGCCAGCCTGAACTATAAAGTGAGACCCTGTCTCAAAAAAAAAAGAATTTTGTGATACCAACAGAAAACAGACTAATACAATGTCTTTTTATACTAGGCTGGCCCCATACTAGCAGTGATTCTCCTGCCTCAGGCTCCCAAGTCTTGGGACTACAGAAATGCATCACAACCCTGGGGGCCATCTTGCTTTTTTATAACAAGTCTCTCTCGAGACCTAACAAACTCATAAAGTTATAAGCACCAGCAATACCTAATATGCAATAATTTACTCATAAGAAGTTAGCTAGTAAAGAAGACTCATTTTCTATTCCAGCCCCACATTCCTCAAACTCAACTTTCCCTATGGTTATAGAAGAAGGAAAAGAAGAAGAGGGGAAGGATGAAAAAGAGGAGGACAGGGGAGAAAAAGGGAGGGAGGGAGGAAGAGAAGGAAGTAAGGAAGTGAAGGGCGGAAGGAAGGAAGTAGAAGTGTTTTGAATGGTGGAATACCGCTTCTTCATCACTTTGACACACTGGTTCCTCCTTTTTTTTTTTAACATGGGTTGGCAATCTCAAGCTAAACGAAATGATAGTTGGCAACTTAAAAACTACTGCTGTTACTGTCTGAAAGAGCCAGCCTTGAACTCACTATGTAGCCCAGGCTGATCTTGAAGTTGCAGCAATCTCCTGCGTCAGCTTTCCAAGTGCTGGCATTACAGGGGCCGGGGAGTTAGCTCAGTGGTTCCGGAGCCTGTCTTGCAAGCACAAGGGCCCAGGTTTGATTCCCCGGTAACCACATACCGTACTGGGCATGGAGACTCACCCCAGCAGCAACCAGTACTACATACCACAGTGCCGGGCGTGGTGGCTCACGCCTGTAATCCCAGCACTCGGGAGGCAGAGGCAGGAGGATTGCTGTGATGTGAGTTTGAGGCTGAGCTCAGGGCCAGCCTCAACTACAAAGCGAGACCCTGTCTCAAAAACCTTAAAAAAAATTAGTCAAGTGAAGTGAAAGCTTTCCATTTTCCAAGGAACACGTGCACCAAAGGCATAACCCACAGATAATGTGACTGGGACCCAGCAGCGATGCAGGGAGGGCGGTGGTGATTATTTCAGCATTAATGGGTCATGCTGGTCAGGCATCCTCACAGTTCCCATTTAGTTCTCATAACTGCTCCTTGGATGAGGTTTGCACTTGGGATGCTTCTTGCTGAAGTAACCAATGACCCAGTTCAGAATTAATAAAGAGAAACTGGAAGATTTTTTTCTTTTGAGCTTACATAAAAAGAAGTCCATAGGGGCTCCTCTCTGCCATCCTCACTGTCACATATTTCCTGAGGCTAGACGGATGGCTGCTGGGCCTTGTAAGGCTCTCAGCATCTCTGCTGCGGCCTGTGGAGAGAAAGGCCAGCTTCCCATGCAGCAGCCTCTCTCCCCTCCCCCTCTCTCTCCCACCACCTGTCCCCTCCCTTCCCCCCCTTCTTTGTCTCTACCTTTCTTTTCTGTTCTAATTGTTTGGGGGATTGAACCCAGGGCTGTCACACTGAATTATATCCTCAGTCCTTTTTTTTTTTTTTTTAAATTTTGAGACAAGGTCTTGTTAAATTATTCAGTTGTGCAGGCTGGGATCAAACTTGAGATCCCACTGCCTCAGCCCCCAGAGTGCTGGGGTTAAAGGTCCAGCCCTATAGCAGCCTTTTCTCTTTCCCTCTTTCTTTCTTTCTTTCTTGACAGGTCTTTCTATGTAGTCTAGACTGGCCTTGAACTATGTAGTCCAGGCTGGCTTCGCTGATCTTCTTGCCTCGGCCTCCCCAGTGGTGGGACAACAGGTGTGTGTTGCCATGCCTGGTGTGTAGTAGTACCATTTTCTTCAGAGAAAGGATGTTGTTTTCCCAGAAGCCTGCAGGAATCCTCTCCCCTTTTCTCACCCACAAAGGCTTACTTGTGCCTGTTTCTGGATGAATATAGCCCCGAAGCACACACTTCCTTTGCTAATCACCTGGTAGATATTGTACAGTCAACCTCAGAATCCTCAACATGTGCCCATTTGGTGGTCATACAGTCAGGAACTGGCAAACTACAGTCTTTAGAGCTAAGCTGGCCGGCTGCCTGTTTTTCTAAGTAAAGTATTCTTGGAACACAGCCCTGCTCAGGAGCTTGCGGACTGCTGGTGCCAGAGAGCGGAGCTGAGTTGTTACAGAAACCGTACGGCCCCCGTCAATATTCCAGAGCCTGGAATATTTACAGGGCGCCCTCTATGAAGAGTGCTGACCTTTGTTCTGGAAGTAGAAAGGGCAGTTATGATTGCACAACCTGTCCGGAATGGAGAGCGGATAGGAGCAGAGACTAACTCAGGCGCCCGCACCACTGTCTGCCACCCGCTCCACCCGCGGACTCGCTGGGTGCACGTGCCTTTCTTGGGGCACCAGTCAGTGATCTTGTTTGCGTGGGGCAACTCTGACGTAGACCTGCTGAAATAAAGACGTCTGCAGTGACTGAACCGGTTCTCAGAAAGAGCGATTTCACATGGTAATATAAATAGAGGAGTAGGGAGGGGATGTGAAGGAATAGGGGAGATATTTGGCAGTTTTTCATAGACAGTCTGACATGCCATTTAAAAAAGACATGTGAACACCAACTGGAATCAATGAGACAGTTTCACCAACCAGTGGAATAAAATTCAAGATGTTCACAAGGTAACTCCGTGTAGGTGGAATGTTGTTTCAGGTTTGATGAGCTTAACTCACAGCTTGCTTTTGAAATAAAGGAAAAAATCAGGTATGATGTCACATGCCTGAAATCCTAGCATATGAGAGACGGAAGAGAAAGATCTTAAGTTCAAGGCCAGCCTGAGCTCCATAGCAAGACCCTGTCTCAAAAATAAATAAATAAATAAAACAAAGCAAACTGGTGTGGGATTCATGTATGTAATCTCAGCATGAAGGAGGCTGAGGCAGGAGGATTGCTGTGAGGCCAGCTGAGCTACTTTGTAAATTCAAGTCCAGCTTAAACTATACAGTGAGACCTTGTTTCAAAAAAACAACAAATGAGGGTGATGGTGATGATACAAAGGAAAAAACAGTGAAATAAATGTAGTACTTATGTTGTGATTTAATGATTTTTCTACTTTATAATGCTGTGAAAAGCAACACACCTTCAGTATAAACCATATTTTGAATTTGAATCTGTTGCCTGGGCAAGGATAACTTTCAAATAAGGTCACATTCTGAAGTGTTGCGAGTTAGGGCCTTAGTATCTTTTGGGGAGATGGGCTTGGAACTCCTGGATTAAGGCCCAGTCAGTCGAGCAGCCTCTACATCTTCCTCTAGTAATTCATTCTCCTTCCCACCCCAACATCTGATCTTCACATGAGGTCAGTGTGATCTGCTTAAAATGAAAATTGGATTGCGTGGTGACTCAGCTGAAAGCTTCTCAAATTCTACTTCTCTATTGAAGCGCCAAGTTCCTCAAGTTCAGAGTGGCCTTAAACTCACAAAAAAGTCCAGCTGGCCTCTAACTTACAGAAATTCTCTTGCCTCAGCCTTCTTAGTGTTGGGATTACAGGCTTATTTTTATTTTTATTTTTATTTTTTTTGAGACAGGCTCTCATTTTTAGTTCAGACTGGCCTTGAACTCACAATGTGTCCCAGGCTGGGATGGAACTCCAGCCAATCCTCCTGCCTTAGTCTCTCAAGTGCTGGGATTACTGGTGTGCACCACCATACCTGGTTTAGGCTTATTTTTTAAATGAATTGTTGTTTTGAAACTGGTGATTAAAGTTGAACAGATTTTTCAGGTGTAGCATGATGTGTTGACATGTGTATATATTGTGGGATGGCTGACTTGGGTTACTTGACACTTAATAAGGGGAACCGCTAACCAATATGTGAGTGACTGTAACATGTAAGGAAACCCTTTGCGTGATCCTCTGGCGGAGGGGAAGGACCCAAAGGAGGACAAATGTGGAAGAGTTCAGATCTCTAGACCAGATGCGTGTCAGCCCAGCATACAGCAGGACAGCCATCCTGTGTGCCTGGCTGGCACTGGTCTGCTACTCTTCAGGCCACTCTCCGTGTGCAGGGAGGGCAGGTGAGCGACACCTGAGGCGATGGAAGGCTGAGCATGGTATGTCAGACACTTTTCTCGTTGCTGAGACAAAATACTCAATACCTCAAATTAAAGAGGAAGGTTTATCTCCCGGCTCATAGAGTTTTCAGACCGTAATCAGCTGGCTTCAAGGCAGGGCAGCGTGGCACTTCCAGAGGACAAACGCTTCATGGCGACCAAAAGGGTGCAAAAGCCACATGGGACGTTAACAGCATCTGTCTGCCCCTTTTATCTTATCCAGACTACTGGGATTAGTGCAGTGCCAAACCAATCAGGGAACTGATTTAGTACCCATATGCTAATCCAAGCATCGCACACTAGATTCATTGACCTCTGGAAAAGCTCTATGACCACATGAAGCTTTGGGGGGACATCTAGACTCAAACCACAGAGTGAGTGGACCTCTTTTACAGTGTCACTGTAGAGCCCTCTGTTCCTAACGCTTATTGTCACACTCATTTTATTTATTTAGTACTGAACTCAAGACCTTGCATTTTCCAGGCAGACATAGTGCCACTGAGCTACATCTCTGGCCCCACACTCACTTTGTAGTGAACCACTGAAAGCAATTTCGTCATGGATCACAGAGCATACAATGGGAGTTGAAGACTGTCAGTCACTAGCCTACCTGGCAGGTGTGTTTATTCCCTTACGAAACAGAAGGTCAAACATTAGCCATTTCCAGGGTTCCAAGGGTCAGTCAGCAGCATCATCAAGGATGCTGAAGCCTTCCATCTTGCTCCCCCTGGCTGGGCTGAATCTCCTCAAAGAGTTATAAGGCGCTATCGAAGTCTCAAGTGCCTTGTATATACATTCCCACATACAGGGCATAAGAAAGAGGGATTTCCTCCTCTACTTATCTTAGGACTGGAGAGAAAAACACACAGAAGCCCCAGAACACTTCCCACAGAATTCTTGCATCAGCACTACTTCTACACTTTTGTTCTGTGGGAGGCCTGGCAGGGAAGCAGGACTCCTCTCTGCAGCCTTGTCTGCTGGGGTGGGTGTGACCCTGGGTGCCAGCAGGAAGATGGCAGACCGCACCTCCTGCCATCACCTTCTCTACTTCTGAGTCACCATTCTAAGTGGTCACTAGTCCAAAGATCTTATCCCAGCCAGCCATTAACTAATCATGCACGGAGTGTTCTTGGAGAAAGACAGAAAGCTTCCTGCTTTTTGTTTTGTTTTTGTTTTTATTTTTTGACACAGGGTCTCACTTTGTAGTTCAGGCTGGCCCTGAGCTCAGCCTCAACTCATAGCAATCCTCCTGCTTCTGCTTCCCCATTGCTGGGATTACAGGCGTGAGCCACCATGCCTGGTATTGTGGTATGTGGTTACTGGGATTGAACACCAGCCCTTGTACTTGCAAGGCAGGCACATGAACCACTGAGCTAAATTCCTGGCCCTGTTTTCTGATCCACTCAAGTGAGCTGCTTGCAGCCCAGTCCTCCTACAACCAGAAGGATCTTCTGAGCACCTCAGGCATGAATGTCTCAGACAGAGGTGGGGGATGAATCCTAGTGCAGAGAAGTTACTCCAAGCTATGACCTTTGTAATGTCTTAAACTTGGGCAAGGTATTTAATTTCTTCATGCCTGAATTTCATATTTCTTATTCATTTACTTCTATTTTTATTTATTTATTTTTTCAGTTCCAGGGATCGAACTGAGCACCTTGCGCTTTTGAAGCAGGCATGGTGAGCTAAATTCCCAGCCCTCGCATCTTTTAAATGAGGATAATAAAATGAACCTATCTCACTGGGTTACTATGAATAGTAAGTGAGATGCTACAGGAAGTTTCTAACACAGTGAACCTTCAACATATATCACTACATCATCCCTCAAGGGTCCCCATTTCATATCTAATTAAATCTAATTTTACTAGGTTAGTATTTAAGACCCTCTAGGAACTGACAGTAATAAAATCTCCTCAAACTGATATTAAAATCTAACTAAACTGGGTGTGATGGTGCCCGCCTCTAATTCCAGTACTTGGGAGGTTTCAGCAGGAGGGTCATGGGCAAGTTCAAGACCAGCCATGACACATAAGAGAACCTGTCTCAAAAAAAAAAAGAAAAAAAAAAAAAAAGAAAAAAAAGAAGTCCTTTCTACTCCCATGTGACTTTCAGTTAAGCTAAACATGTTGTACAGAAAGTATAGCTTCTGTATTTTTCTACTCCTGACTTTGTACTTCCTGTTCTCCTTGCCTGCAATGTCTTTTCTGTGTATTTCCCCAACTATTTTCCCAGATTCACCTCCAAAGCTATCTCTTCTATAATAGGACTTTTTTCAATTTCTTGTTCTAAGAAAATGTCAAACCCAAATAAAAACTGGAAGAATAGCATAAGCAAACTGATACAACTCACCTACATTTGCAATTGTTAATGTTTTTAACATCTGCTCTCCAGCTCTCCTTGTACTTCCTGGAATCATTTGGAAGTTGACATTGTAACGCTTCATATTCAGTGTGTATCATCAAGGCCCTTCTCGGCTTGGTTACCTTACCACCGACACCTAGCAAAATCACCTACTTTATAATTTTCAGTGAGCTATTTATCACCTTAGACATCACAGAAAAAAAAAAGTAACAATGTACTCTGGGTGTCTTTGGACACAACCAGGAGCTCCTGGCTGTTCTGTAAGCTCTGTCGGAGGAGGTTCAAGGAGATCTGCACAGCAGCAGTTTGACGTGTCCGGCAGCTGTCCCCTCCCCCGCCTCTGCTCTGGGTACACTGACATCCACACAGCAGCCTGTTTCTTCCCTTGCTCTGTCACTCATGTTTCTTGAGCCAGGCTGAAGTGAATGTCAGGTGCAGGGAGACTGAGCCTTTGTAGTGGCGGAGTTGGGGAAGCACCCGGCTTCCCCCATGTGGGCCTCTCCCGGTAGCCGTGGAGCTCTCCTGTCATCTGAGATTAGGGCTGCCCTAACAAAGTACCACTGAGTAAGAGGACACAACACATTGTCTCAGAGAGCTGGGTGTTCTAAGTCCAAATTCAGAGTATGTGCAGCCACACTTTCGGGGCTGGGGGCACTTTCCCCAGGCCTCTCTCCTAGATCCTAGACATCCTTTGCCTGGAAGATGCATCTGCATCTGTTCTCTGTCTGTCTCTGCCTCCAGTTTTTTCTTTCTTTCTTTCTTTCTTTCTTTTTTTTTTTTTTTTTTGGTGTTTGTTTGTTTGGTTTTTTTGGAGACAGGGTCTCATTATGTAGTTCAGGTGGGCTTTGACTCACTATGCACCGCAGGCTGGCCTTAAACTCATGGCAATTCTCCTGCCTCTACCTCTTCCCTAGTGCTGGAATTACAGGTGGGTGCCACCACACCAGGCTCTGTGTCCAGCATGGCGGCACACTCCTGTAATCTCGGTGATGCAGGAGACTGGGGCAAGAAGATTACAAGTTTGAGGCTAGCTTGAGCAATTTAGTGAGATCCTACCTCAAAATAAACATTACAAAGAATGAAGATATACCCCTGGGATCAATTCCTAGTACTACAAAAACAAAACAAAACAAAGAAACAACAGTAGAACTCTAGTGGTCTTACTAGTTTAGGAGCTCTCCCTACTCCAGCATGCGCTCATCTTTCTTTGTGATTTTCTTTTCTTTTTTTTTGGAGACAGGGTCTTGCTTTGTAGTTCAGGCTGGCCCTGGACTCACTATGCAGCCCAGACCAGCCTTGAACTCACAGCAACAGTTAGACATGTGGTAGGTAGATAGATTAGGGCTGGCACTCAAAAAGCTCACATGGAGGATAGTCAAGGATTCTTCACTGCAAGTCAACATTTCAAAAGGAGAAAACAGCGCCACTCACAAAAGACGATCATTATCTCTGGAGTGGAGGACCAAGACCTTGACTTACCTAGAAGAGTCTTCTGACTGAAAATCTTTGTATACTTGCTATGGGACTTGATTTCTCATTGGATTCTCATCTAGTCAGTATTACCTAAGCAACTATACTTGTTGTAATCTTATAGGTTGATTCTGGTTTTTTCCATTTTGTGATTTCTCGCTGTACCAATACTACCTAAGGGACTGTATTTGCAAAGTTACTGTTGACTGTAATTTTGTCTCACTGTGAACCCACCCCACCTTGTGGCCCTGCTCCATAAAAGCCTTCTGAAAAGTGAGGTGGATGGGTTACCTACCTTTCTAGGTTTGGCAGAAGCTTTTTTTCCTCAATAAAATTTTTCTACTTAAACCTCCATTTGTTCATAAAATTTAATCTTCAGTTTTAGAGAATACAAACTTGCCTTTCAGATTGGGAGCTAGGCCTTGCTCCCCTGTATCAATATCTTTTGGGGGACACATCAATCCATAACAGAGGGTCTTTGGCTACCCTCTCTAGGTTTGTTTCCTCAAAGATTTGCTTCAAACTTTAAATGAAATACAGAATTATTTCCTGTACCATTTGGCTTTAGAGTTTCTAATCTATAATATACTGTGTATGAAATTTTTCCACCCGTCTTTGAAGGTCTCTTTTACCTCCCTTTTGTGGGGTGCCAGCTCCAAACTGAATCACACATTAAACTGAACTGTCATGCTTTCTTTAGACTGCTTTAATTTTTTTTTTTTTTTTTTTGAGACAGGGTCTCACTTTATAGTTCAGGCTGGCCCTGAGCTCAGCCTCAAACTCACATCACAGCAATCCTCCTGCCTCTGCCTCCCGAGTGCTGAGATTACAGGTGTGAGCCACCACGCCCTGCATTGTGGTATGTGGTACTTATTGCTGCTGGGGTGAGTCTCCATGCCCAGTATTTTCATGTGGTTACCCGGGATCGAATCCGGGCCCTTGCGCTTGCAAGACAGGTGCCGAAACCACTGAGCTATATCCCTGGCCCTAAACTGCTTTAATTTAATTTGAGTGTTTCTCCAAACTTTCATGTGCATAAGAGACTTGTGTAGAGTTTGGTAAAACAATTTCCTGCTGCTAGGTACGTAGGTCAGTGCTAGAGTGTGTATTTAGCATGTTCAAGGCCCTAGGTTCAGTCATGAGCATCGACATGCAGAGTAAAGCAAAAGACAAACAAAATCTCCTCCTGGACTCATCTCCAGAGATTTCTCTAATGAGGCTGGGATTGGGTCTGTGAAATGGCATCTCTGACTAGCTGGTAGATGATGTTTTGTTTGTTTGTTTTGTTTTTGGAATCAGGGTTTGCTCTGTAATTCAGGCTGGCCTTGAACTCACTAGGAGAACTCACAACAATCTTCCAGTCTCAGAATCTTGAGAGCTGGGATTATAGACATGTACCACCACTTCCACCCTAGCTCACACCCACCCCTATGGACCAGTTTTGAGAACCAGTGACCTGGAAGAGAGATCAGCAAGACTGTTTTCTGCAGGAGTCCACATGGTAAAATGTAAAATACTTGTGGCCTTGGGGGCAACTACAGTACTTAACTTTGCAACTGTAGGCAAAAGCAACCACAGATAATGCAAATGACTGTGGATATATTCCAATAAAACTTTATTTACAAAAACAGATGCCTGATCTGATGATTAGATACACAGACTATCAAATGCTACCCTGATTTAGAGGCGTGCTCTTGCCCTTGGGAAACTGGTAGCGTTTAACAGAGCATTAACATTTTGGAATCATAACATTTAGTTTTGTTATAGAATGGATTTGATTATTTTAGATATAAACTAAACTTCCTGGCAAGAATGCCATTAACTAACATTGTGTATTCTACGGGAAAATTTTGAAAGATTTTAAAATGGATTAAAATAGTATTTGTGAGCTTTAAAAAATTAGTGTTGTCTCCTAATCCATCAGGGTTCCAATACCCTTAGTCTGTGCCTGAAACCATCAGCTAGTACAGAACCTGATATACACTGTTTTCTTCCTACACATACATAATTACATAGATTGCTATGGATTACATAGATTACATAGGATTGCTAGGATTAAATCAAATCAAAGTCCCCCTTTTATTTTTTAAAATTAAATTTTATTTTGTCTCATTTCCTCCCCTAGTGAATCTTTTAAAGGATTGCTAGGATTAAATCAAATCAAAGTCCCAGAACGCAACTTTCTAATATATTCGTTTGCTGGATTTTCTTTGGAATCTCTTTTAAGCAGTTGTGACATGTCACTGGTTCTCTTTTTTAGTTTTTTTAAGACAGGGTCTCACTTTGTAGTTCAGGCTGGCCCTGAACTCACTACGTACCCCAGGTTGGCCTTGAATTTGCAGTAATCCTCCTGCTTCTGCCTCCTGAGTGCTGGGATTACAGGTGTGAGCCACCACACCTGGCTCACTGGTTCTCACATTTAAGAGTTAAAGGACATCTTTTGACATATACTTGTCTTATATTTGCACCTGACGTATGATTATACTCTGTTTAAGATATTATTACTTAGTAGTACTTTTGTTAGTGGGTTTGTTTTCTTTGCAGTGGTGGAGACTGAACTCAGAGCCTTGTGCATGTTCAGCAAGCTCTTCAGCAAGCTCTTAACTGCAGACCTACATTCCCAGCCCTAGCAATATTTTTTCTTTCAAGACTTTAAGAAGCAGAAACTGTTTTTTTTTTTTTTTAAATTGGTGGTATCACCTATTTATTTTGTAAGACAGGGTCTCCTTATATAGTTCAGGCTGACCTTGAACTCACTATATAGTGTTGATTGGCTTTGAACTCATATTGATCCTCCTGCCTCAGCGTCCAAGTGCTTGGATTACAGGTGTATAGCCATCATGCCTGGCTTGGTGATACTTTTAATCACTTGATTGAGGTGATTCTACCACATCTTTTCACTGTGAAGATACAGTTTCCCTTTATTAAAGAAATACACTTTGGGGGCAATACTTTGAAACAAAAGTTAATATTCTGGTTCACAGAAACTTGTTATGGGAAGGCATCAGTAATGACTCTTACTTGTAACAATTAGAACTCTGGATTAGCAAACTATGAACCTTTTCTTGATATCCACAGTTGACATCTGATGTCTCACTTGGAGCCCTTAGAGCTGCATAACCCTTGCAGGATAGCACACTGGCTCTGTCACAGGCTCTGGGACTGTGTGGTGCGGGCTGAAATCCTGCTTCATTCATTTGATACATGACCACATAGTTCTTATCTTTAAATGGGTGAAGTAAATGATCCTTTTATTTTTTAAAATTAAATTTTATTTTGTCCCATTTCCTCCCCTAGTGAATCTTTTAAAGGATTGCTAGGGTTAAATCAAATCAAAGTCCCAGAACGCTAAGTACATGATCACCTGCTTAACAAGTGTCAGAAACTACCACATACCTCATACGGGTCTTAATGATTTTCAAGCATTTGAATATCAGCTTTGTCACACCTCAGAATGTCTTCAGTTCCTTCTCAAGAGCAAACTTTGTACCTTCTAGGTTTGTGCAAATTCATGCTGAAGCGCTCATCGCAGTGTCTAGTGTGGAATAAGCATTCAAAAGATGTTTTCTTGGTGATTTTTGCAGTGCTGTGGGTGAACTTGGCCTCCTATACAGCAGGCAAGTGCTCTACACCAGCCTTGTGCCTTTATTTGCTCCAAAGGAAATAAGTTCTCGGGAGTGCGTCTTTCAGTTGTCCTCTTGAACGGGGCCAGGCTTACTGCCAGTTACACAGTACGTGCTCAAGCCGATGTCTGAGTAGAATGAAAGTTTGTTGGGTGACACTGGCTGGAGAGTCGCACTCAACCATGCCAACGTTGCTTTCTTTACCTGAGCCGTTGGAAGCCCATGCTAAGTAGGTCATCTCCCCAAAGAAAGTTGTGTGAGGCCTTCGTGGGCACCTCTACGCAGGGCTTGGATCCGCGTCAATGCGGCTGTGCGAAGGCATTTTCCGCCCTGGCAGTTTGAACTAAAACCCCTTTTCTACTCTACCCTACAGATCGAGGCTGGGCGCGGTGGCTCACGGTGCAGCAAAGCGCCGTAGAGGGGAAACTGAGGTGGGGTGCGCGGCAGCAGGACAGCACAGGTCTTCCAAGGTACTTGGTGTTCTCCGCCCTCTAGCCTGTGCCACTTCTCGGCACGCCAGGGCGCCGCTCACGTGACCCGGACCGAGGCGGAGCGCCGAGTTCCGCGATCACCTGAACAAGGGAGTCACGTGAGCGGGGGCGGGGCAGGGGCGGTGCCAGCCAGGTCACGTGACGCGACTCCGGGGCGGCCGCCGAGCCCAGCCAAGCGGCGCTGCCTCTCCTCCGCTCCTTCTGGTCTCGCGCCTCTCGAGCTCCACCTTCTACTCCCGTCCCGGGCGCGGCCCGAAACAGCTGCCAGCCCGGCGCCCGCCGTGCCTCCCAGGTCCGAAGGATGGGGGCCGCCGCCGGCTGGGACGCCCACTTGGGGCCCGAGATCGCCAGCCGCTCGCCGCGCTCACTGCTGTTGCTGCAGCTTCTCCTGCTGCTCGCCGCGGCCCCGGGGACAGTGCAGGCCCAGGCCGCGGAGTTCTCCGAGCTGTGCAGGTGGGTGGCCCGCCGGGGCTCCGCTCTGCTTCTGCGGTTTAGCGCGCCCGGCCGGGCCGGGTGCGGGGGGCAGGGCGCGCTCGCGGAGCTGCTGGGTCTGTGGCGGCCTCGCGTTCGCGTTGGGGTCCGCCCCGCCCCCGAGGGAAAGTTGCCTGCGTGGTGGCCCACGGGGACCGCAGGGTCCTGCACGCCGTGGGTGGGGGCGGTGGCCTGCGCAGCCTTGTGCCGGGCCACTTGTGGCTGTCACTGAAGTCGGGGGGCTTTGTGTGTGAGCTCCGGCCGCCAGACCCGTGTGAGCGGGGACACTGGGCAGCCTTACGCCCAAGTACTCTTCCCTCAGCGGTGCGGCTGGGAAGTTGCAGGATGCAGGAACTCGGCTTTGCTTTTGTTTCACTGCACGTTTTCATCAGAGTCCCACCGACGGAGCTCTCGGGAGGCCCCTCAGTGGACAGACTCACCAGTGGGTGAAAGCCCACACATATGGTCGGCCTGGGATTTGGGTGGTGTTGATTTCATTTGCTACATGATTTCCTCCATGTCGGCTTCCATTTTTTAAAATTTGAAGTAGGTTTTCGGCAGTAGGTAACTTTGTTTCCTTCTTTGGGTTGGGGGTCTGGGTGGTGGTCATGTTGTATTAGTCTTTACCCTTCACTTCTCGGAACCAACCTCCTGTCCAGTGGGCACATGATGTCATTTTCTCCTGAGTGGATTATTTTAGTGGAGTCTTCTGCTCTGGGAACCTCAATTGTGTAATCACTGGTCCTATGGAAGTTGGTTGGTGTTTAACAAGGATCAGGAGTTGCAGGCCAGGGAACTTCTGTGTCTAGGAGTTTTCGACTGACCTCTTCGGAACGTTTAGGATAATGGGATCCCTAGTTTTCATATATTTTTAAAACTTAATTAACAAAGAAATGGGTTGAAGAGTTCTGAACAGTCATCAGATTCCTCTGTTTGACTTGCAAGTGACTTTTCAAAATGAACTTGATCTTACTTTGAACTGAACTTCAAGTTTGTGGTAAGGTTTACGGGATTCTTATTTTCTCTTGTATCAGAGATAGTTAATTGACACCTTTAGTTTAAAATTTACATAAATTATTGTTTAAAGGGATAGATGCTGACCTGGGTAGAAACTGTTTGGAAAGGTAGTTTATAGACCTGTGAGCTATACCAACTCCCACTGTTGCTGTGGTAACTTCATGATACGGAGTAAGGGCAGCAGGTTAAGAGAAGATCAGGCTGAGAGGCATTTAAAGCCTTACGTTTTGGAAACAGGGCTGCCTTGACCAAGGACATCCATAAAAAATTGGCTCAGCTGGGCTTCTGGTGTTGAAGCTAATTGGAATTCATTTCATAATAATTAAAGTTCAAGTTGGCCTGGAGGGCAGACTGACACTGGCTGACTCAGGGGCCCTCACCGGTGCATTGGGTTAGCTTCACAGTGTTCACCTGATTTCAAAGGAGAGCACAGCACGGTCTAGGAGGAATAGCTTTGAAATTTCCATGCTCTGGCCTCTGTGGCAGAGGCCATTGTGTGACAAGGTGCGGAGGATGATACGTATTCTTAGTGCCCTCTAGTCTTTGGCTGTTTCTGAATTCGGTATGTTTAGTTTTTCTGCCGGATTTCCTCTAGGTAGTAAAGTCCCTATCCCTTCAGAGGTAGGCTGTATACCCTTTCCCCTCATCACTGACCTGTAGTTGCACACGGAGACTTGTTCAGAGCTGCTTGGTCTCTACTCTGAATTCATAACTGTCTGATATGTGAGGTATTCATTAAATGAAATAAACGTTATTTTGTGCATTAAAAATTTAGCTCAAGTGGTACTGTGCCTACCTTAGAAGTACAAAGGGCTGAGTTCAATTCTCGGTACTGCAAAAATACAAAACAAAAACCCAAGTCATTACTGCAAAAGAAGTTGTTACTGTGTGTTTTTGCTGTGCTGGGCCTCAACTTTGGGTCTTCTGTGTGCTAGGCAGTTGGTGTACCACTGAGCCACATCTGTGCACTGAGCCATACCTGAGCACTTGAGTTCCTGGTTGTTTTTTTATTGGAGACAGGGTCTCACTTTGTAGTTCAGGCTGGCCCTGAACTCAGCCTCAAACTCACAGCAGTCTTCCTGCCTCTTCCTCCTGAGTGCTGGGATTACAGACGTGAGCCACCTTCCTCAGCATTGTGGTTTGTGTTTCTGATTGCTGATGGGCGTGAGTCACCATTCCCGGCATTGTTGTGTGTGGTTAATGGGGACTGAACTCAGGACCTTGTGCTTGCTAGGCAGGCGCCAAACCACTGAGCTAAATCTCTGGCCCTGAGTTTCTGTTTTAAATCATTATCTCTTAAATGTTTAAGGCTTTTCTTGAGACTATGGGAAATAATTCATGGCTCAAAATTCCTTAACTCTTGCTTGTGCTTGGGAACTGGGATGTGAGTTCATCTTTTTAAGACTCCTGAGGAGTGAGATATGAGCTGATCTTTTTAATGATCCAGTGTGAAAAGCTTTCCTTGGCATCACAAAACAGGCTACTTGAAGCTGCCTGTTTATTGTGTCCCTGGGCTTTACTGGGAAAGGTGAAGAACTCACACTACTAGTCTCTGGAATGAAACAGACTCCTGCAAAATTCTCTGTTAACTGTTTTTGCCACTTGATCACAAGACAGTTTCTTGCCTAGAGAGGGGTCTCAAGCTAGCTGTTTAAAATGAGGAATACTTAATTTTTTCTGTTGAAAGTGGTGTTGGTTGTGGCTTGGTGTGCAGGGCAGTCCCTGGGACCTGTTATCCCAGACATCCTTTACCTTCTCTTCCTTTTTTTTTTTCTTTTAAATAAAAGAAAATTTATTTGAAGGTGGGAAAGGAGGAAGAGGGAGAGGATAGATAGTTACTCTGGATGAGTAGGGACAATTGGAAAGTGAATTGTTTCACTATGAAGCTTATTGAGAGCCCAGGGTGAAAAGAGTGGGTCGGGAAAAAATGCAGTTGGATTTCTGGGGAAAGAGCTTCTCCCATGCCCAGTTCCCTGGAACCTAGAATAAATTTCATCTGTAGCACCGTAGGACCCGAGAAAGCAGTTCAGGCCTGTTTCCACTGCGTCCGCTACCGGTAGGGCCCTCATATTGTGGCAAAGCTGCAAGAATGTGGGGCAAGATTGGGCTTTGACAATTCCTCGGGTAGGGGTGCAGTTCAGGAGGAGGCAGTGCGCAGGACCTCATGCGTCTGGGGAGGCCTGCTGCTGTGAAGTGGGCACTGGACGCCAGGCAGGATGAGGTGAGTCTCCCAATGTTCCCGGCTCACAGCAGCAGGTTGAGTGCTTGTTCTTTGGAGAGACTCAATAATATTTAAGTGTCAGGAGGATTGCTGTGCCAGTTGAGCCCTGTACTGTGGAAAAAGTGCCTCTTATCCAGCCGTGTTTTGGGAGGGAATTCACACCAGCGCAGAGTTGTTAGAAGAACTTGTTTAGGGAGCCTCTGTGCCAGTGGGGGGAGTGTCCTGGGTGTAGTGTCTGAAGGTCAGTGAGGCAGGACCAGTGAAAAGAAGGAGGAGTGGCTGGGGAAGGTACAGAGGCCGGGCCAGGCAAAAGCAGCTGAAGTGACCAAAATGCTTTCACCTCAGTGACTTCACTTATTCTTCTGCGCTTTCAATTTCATCAGAGGCTGTATTATACATGTAATAGATAAGTTTCCACCCTTTATTTAGGTGTAATGGTTGAAATGTTAATAGTTTATAATAATAGAAAAGTGCATCTGTCTGGATTGATTGGGAGAGTTAACTACTTCACAATTTATACATAGTAAGTTCCCCCCATGCTGTACTATTTGGGTATAAATGTTGGGAAAGTTTTATTATATTGAGAACAAGATAGTAATGAAGCAAGCTGAAAGTTGAAATTGGCTTAGTTGCTATCTCTGAAGAGTTTTTTTTCCCCCTCCTGCAATTTTTCCAAACGAACAGTTGCTCCTATGCCTGGTTTGGACCATGTTAGCTTGGATCACATACATTATGTATTTGGTTTTTTTAGACTGTGTATGTAGAAGCCTATAATTATTGCATTTATGTTAGATCTCATATATTCCTAGAAGAGATCCCAATAAATTCCTAGGCTACGTATCCTCAATTGAGACTTTTATCAGTGTTTCGTAGAGAGAAGGATTTTCAGAAGATCAGGCTGAGAAAAATATTTCAGGTGGTCTTTATTTTGACCTGTCTTTATAATCTGTACTGTCCTGGGCAGAGAGAATTCAACAGGATTCCAGAATTGCATTACGCGGAGAGTGGCTCATCGCTGTGTGGGTACTCTCCCATGTCATCATCCTTTTCTTCTTTGGGTTGGCCCTGGTACAGATACTATATCTGTCGATAAGGCTCCAGCTGGTCATGGTTGGTGTATGAAGAGGTGGAAGTAGCTATTTGATTCCATAGGACGTGTCCAAACGGTGACCCGAAGTGGTTGTACCAGCTTGTATTCATGTCCACAGTGTATACATTCAGTTTGTTGTATACCCTTATCAGCCTTTGGTGTTGCCAGTCTTAATTTCAGCCGTGCTAGAAGAGTTGTAAAGTTAAATTAGTGTGGTTCTAGTTCTCCCATCCCTCCTGGCTATGGTGTTAAACAAGAAAAAACGTCTTTGTTTCGCACTCTCTCTTGCTGTCTCTCTTTGTGCTACAGTGGATTGAACTCAGGGTATTTTGCCACTGAGCTCTATCTGTAGTCCTTTTTATTGTTAATTTTGCGTCAGGATATCCCATGTTGCCTAGGCTGGCCTTGAATTCACAATCCTCCTGTCTCAGCCTCCTGAGTAGCTGGGGTTACAGGTGTGTACCATCACATGTACTGCCACATCTGTATTTATTTGAATAACTAATGATTTGAACATGTTCATATACACAGAGCTTATCTGCCTTGTATATCTCTTTTGTAGTGTCTTTAAAAAATAATCTTTATCTTCCCCATTTCTTAACAGTTTTTTTGGTTCCTTGCTTTATTGGAGTTTTAAGAGTTTTTTGCATGTTCTTGGCACAGGTCCTTTCTAGTGAGTATGTCATAATGTTTACTTCCGATCTTTGCCTTGTCATTGAAGAACATATGTATTTTTAACTTGATGAACTTCAACGTAGTAATTTTTTTATGAATAATGGTACCAGGAGTTAAACTCAGGACCTTGCTCATGCTAGATGAGCACTCCTAACACTGAGCTACATCCTTAGTCCTTCTTATTTTAAAATTTTGAGATAGGAGCTTACTAAACTGTCCAGGCTGGCTTTGAGCTTTCAGTCCTCTTGCCTCAAACTGGTGAGTAGCAAGGATTACGGGCATGAACCACTATGCCTGGCAAAATGTGTTTTTGATGCTACTAGGGATTGATACCAGGGCCTTGGGTGTGGTAGGCATAATATTTTTTAGTGGTTTTGCACTTTCTGTCTTGTTTTGTTTTTGAGATAGGCTGACACTAGCTCAAGATAGCCTTGAACTCACTGAGTTAGTTAGCCCAGGCTGGCCTCATGGTGACCCTTCTGCCATCTCCTGCCTCAGTGCTGGGTTACACACAGGACTGGCTCTCCGTGCCACTACCACTCGTGGTAGTGGTTTTTATTTTTTGCAGCCTCAGAAATCTTTGCTTTCTGCAGAGTTTCACCATACACTGTTGCTACTTGGGCTGGACGAGGGTTGCAGGAGCTGTCCCCAGCCCAGAAAGATACTAAGCAGTGTTCAGAGGCTGGGGTTGCATTTCTGGCCTCTGTCCAGTGGTGCTGAGATTACTTTCCGCCACTCTACCTCCGTGTGACAAAGAAAAATGTCTCCAGACATTTCAGACGATCCCTGGGGTACAAAACTATTCCTCGTTGAAGAACGTTTATCTACCGCAGGTCACAACGGTTCTCTCCCCTGTTTACTTATAGAAATTTTTAAGTTTTAACTTTTATGTTTAGCCTTGTGCCCAGTTTTTTGGTTTCATTTTTAAATATGATGTCAAGAAAGGGTGAGAGTTAAATTTTTTCCATGAATGTATAGCTTTTTCCATGTTGTATGTGGGACTCTGGTGAGTGAGATTTGGCAGGCAGCAGTTTCCTTTGCTGTGCTGTTCCTGACTGATTTGTTATCAGGATTATGTTTGCTTTGTGGAAGGAACTAGCTGGCATTGAACACTATTTCATTTTGTATGCATTGGAGCCATTTTGGTGTAAACTGTGCCTTTCCTTTGCCATGCATTTCGGTAGCAGTTACCAGCAACTCCACGGGGACCTGGTGCCTTCGAGGAGGTGGAGAGAAGTTGGGGAAGTTTGGTTATGGATTCAGTTTTACCTTCTTGGTCTGTTCAGATTTTCTACTTTTTCTGAACCCATATTTATAATCTCTATTTTTCTAGAAGAATATCATTTTAATTACATATTCAGATAGAAGTGTGTAGCATGCTCGTTTATATTGTCAAACTACTGTTTGGAGTGTAGGGTAATTTAAAAAGCTCTGATGTCTCTGTACTGTTTTTCCTTACCAAAGATCTCTTTGCTTTTGAAAAGGCTTAGCATTTTGTTTTGTATACCATCTATTATGTTTGCTTTTGATTCTTAAGAAAACATTATTGGGGATTGAACTCAGGTCCTTCACACTGAACTATTTCCCTACTCCCTTTTTTATTGTCTTTTCCTTGTTGATTTATTTAGAGACAAGGTCTTGTGAAGTGTTTAAACTCTCTGGACTCGAACACATAGTCCTCCTGCCACTTTCTCCCAGGACTTTGACTGCAGGCACTGTCATCACATCCGGTGTATAGTGCTTTTGATTGTGTTTGTATTCTGTCTTCTAATTCAGGTGTGTCTCCTGAATTTGACTCCTCTCTGAATAAAAAGTTACACTAAAAAATAATAAAGAGGTTTTAGCAAGGCGTGGTGGCCCACACCTATAAACCTAGCTCCACGGAGGCTGAGACAAGAGGATCATTGCAAGTTTGAGGTCAGCCTGGACTGCTACTCAAAACAACCCCCCTCCAAAAAAAAAAAGAAAGAAAAGGAAGTTTAGTTTCTTGTAGCTCTTCACTTTCTTATGTATTTTATTTATGACCCAAGATAATTCTCCTTGGGTGGGGGAGGGCGCTATTCCTGCTGCCTTCTTTTTTTATTTTTATTTTGAATTGAAAATGTAGCTCTTTTATTTTAAATCATTGTATGTAATTAAGAAATGTATTTGTTTCTGAGTGTTTCTTGCCCAGAATCCCATAACACTGTTTTGGGCTGGTTTTGGGGATTGAATCCACGGCCTTTGCCCTGAGCTACATTACTGCTCCTTTTAAGTTTGTTTTCAGTCCCAGGGTCTTATGCATGGTAGGCCTGTGCTTAACATCTGAGCTACACTCCTAGCCTTCCCCAGCTCTTTCTCAGGTTTTATTTAGAGATAGGTCTCATTGAGATGTTAAGTTGCCCAGGTTGGGCTCTAACTTGGTATTACCCCCCTCCCCCCATCAATCAGAGTGTTGGGATTACAAGTGTGTGCCAGCGATCATGCCCACTTTACAAGTTTTAATAGCATGTCTACCCCTATCCTTTTCATTTTGTGTAACTCCTTAAACTTAAAAGTTCTGTCTCGTTAAACTTCCTGGGGTCCTTAAAAATTTAAAATCTAGGTGCTATAATCTGGTTATATCTTTGGTGTCCTGCCCTCCTTAGGGATTTTTTAGGTGTTGAAATTTAATCCTCACAGTGAGATATGAAAAGAATGGCAACTTAATCCAATTTAGGTGCTTAGAGGTGATAGGATTGGGTCGGTAGGGTAGAAACCCCACCGCTGAGTCCTGGTGGCCTTATAGAAGAAGAGGCCCGAAGTGCGTCCCCTCTCTCCCTCTCTGTCTCTCAAATATACAACACAACACACATGCACGCGCGCGCGCGCACACACACACACACACACACACACGCACACGCATTCCTGTCTCTTACCTCTGATCTCTTGCCCAGTGGTGGTGCTCTGTGCTACCCTTGGAATCCCTCAGCAAGAAATCAAACCACTCTTTGTCCCTTGGACTTACACCTCCAGAACCATAGGCCAAAATAAGCTATAAAGTCAGCTGCTTCAGATGTTTTATTAATATGAGCACAATGGACTGATGTGCCATGTAATTCGATTTTGGGGGTTAGTTCATATTTTCCGTTGTGACCAGTAAGTGTAGTGGAATTTCCCTTGTGGCCTGGCACCTAGTTGAGACGGGAGTGCGGTATTTGTGTTTGGAAAAATTGTTCTCTTTGGGTCAGGGTTATTCATGATGCTGGTTAGCTTTTCCTGTTCCTAACTTACCCTCGAGCCTGCTTGATGGTTCTGTTGCCTTTGGTGTTGTGTGGCTCTCGCACTGGACCAGGCACGGAAGGTTGTTGTGTCTGGTGCCTGCATGCTCCGTGGCTGCCCTGTACAGCCTCATGATGCTTTGCCGTGATGAGACTACTTTCAGCATCCCTAATTGCTCTCTTTCACATTTTTTTGTTCATTTTTTGCGGTACCGGGGATCAAAGTGGGGCCCTGTGCTGACAAGATGGTTGCGCTGCTCCTGGAGCTAAGTCTCCGGCCACTGATCGCTGTCTTGATTCTTGCTCCTGCTCAGCTTTTTGGTTGGAGCACATCTGGTGTTCACAGTATCAGTGACTTCTGGCAGTGGGTGACTTGACTGTGCCTTGTGCACTTGTTCTTTTGCACTTGTGTTGTCTCCTCTTGCAGCTCTATGGGGTAGGCCCAGAAATATCTGTTATAACTTGGTATAAATTTTTTCAAGGCCAGGCAGAGTGGCAAACACCTGTAATCCCAGCAGTCTGTAAGCTGAAGCAGAAGATCACTGTGAGTTTGAGGGCAGCCTGGGCTGCACAGTGAGCTCAAGGCCAGCCTGCAGTACACAGCAAGACTCTATCTCCCCCGCCCCCAGGGGGAGTTCCAGGGAGGCTGAGGGTGAGCGGGCATGCCTGCGCCGCTCCCAAAGGGCCAGTCCTTCTCTCCTCCGGCAGGGCGGCAGGGCGGCAGGGCGGCAGGGCGGCAGGGCGGAGCTGTGCTGATTGCAGCTCGGCAGTGTATGGTGGGTTAGGACGGTTGAGTGGCTGTCATGGTGTTTCCCTCTGAGGCTCATTTTTCTCCTCCAGATGGGTAGAATCCCCTCTGGAAGCCACCCTGTTTTGAACCCATGCTCTCCCTTTCACAGGTGTTTGGGCAAGTTTGGTGTCCTGTGGGGTGCTGCACAGCTTCCCGGCAGCTGAATGTGTGGCCCAGCCTGGTGGTTGAGGCTGCGAGTGACTCATTTTTCCAGCCCGTCACTCGACAGCCCCATGTTCTTTTAGTGTCTTGGGGTTTCGGCCTCAGCTAGTGAATGCTTCCTCTTCATCTCTTGGCACCTGTGAGAGATTCCTGAAGAAGAAAAGTCCTCCTGTTTGAACACTGAAAGCCTCTGCGCCGTCGATCTCCACGTCCTTCTCGAGTGCCGAGTTCTGAGGTTGTCAGTCATGCACCTTCTCTGACCCTCACACCCTGGCACCTAATGGGGCCTGTAGGCCGTGCATCGATGCCAGCTGCCCTTTCCTGCCCCACTCGACTTCCTTCTGGTGCTTTGGCCTGGGCTGCAAGCAAGAAGGCCTCCTTGTCTCCCTCTGTAGGAGTCAGGAAACCCTCGGTCAGGATTCAGGGCTCCTGCTCTTACCTGCACCTGACTCACCAGCCTCCGGAAGGTGGGCACTAGGTGGGTGCTAGGTGGCAGTGTCCGAAACAAGGAGGGAGAGATCTGGGCCAGGGAGGCTGAGTGGCCCTGCTTCTGAACTCCACCTGGCCGGACAGCTGGAGGCTAGTCGCTGCTGGCTCAGGGGTGCCCGGGGCACTGCGTCATGCTCTATTTTTGTCTGGGTTAGCCAGTGCAGAGGGCAAGTCTGAGCGAGTCCTCCACAGTCCCTCTGGCTCCTGGGAGCGTTCATGAACCTTGCCCTTCCCGAAGGAAGGGGCTGTTCTTTCCTGGTGTGCTTCAGCCATTGGTGAGCAAACAGGTGGAGCGTAAGGTCCTCAGGAGAGGGAAGCAGTTCTGTATTCTTTACCGAGCAGAGGCTAGGGAACTAGAGAGATGGTAGGTAGGTCTATCGATCCTAGTTCTGAGTTAGTTTAGAGGGACCTAGGGAAACAGGGAAAGAGCAGGGAGCGTGTAAACCATGAAAAGTGGCCTTGGCAATTCTGAATGCCCCTGGGTGGCCTCAGAAGGAAGTTTAGGATGCTTTTTTTTTTTTTGAGACAGGGTCTTACCTTTGTATAGTTCAGGCTGGTCCTGAACTCACTATGTACTCCAGGCTAGCCTCAAACTCACACAATCCTGCCTCGGCCTATGCCTGTGCCTCCTGCATACTCTGCTTACAGGTGTGAGCCACCATGCCCGCCATTGTGGTTTGTGGTGCCAGACATTGAACTCAGGACCTTGAGCTTGCTAGGCAGATGCCAGAACTACTGAGCTAAATCCTCCACCCTAGGATGCAGTTTTGAAGCAGAACATCCCTGCTTCAGTGCCATGAAAACATTCCTTACAGCTAGTGTGTGCTGTCATGCCTTGTGACTGGTGGATGTGGAGAGCTCATCTAGGAGTAACTTGATTGTTCCGTGTATAGAATTAATTTGGTGCTATCTGATTCGTCTGTGTTCCCAGAATCAGCTACAACTTAAAAACAGCTGTTTTGTACTTTAAAAACTCCCTCAACACTCCCTGCTCCACACCCTGGCCTGCAAATAGAACACCCAGCCAGCCAGAATAGAAGTGCTGAAAAGTGGGTTTCCTAGAAGTGACAAGGGCGCGCGCGACTCAGTGAGTCATCCCCTTTGTTCCTCCCCCACGCACCCACCTGTCACCAGCTGTACAAGTGCTATTTCCACACACAGTGAGAAGCTGTCTCTCCTCTCATCTCCCGTCGTCCTTGTGAGTCAGTGGCGTGGTAGGCCGTGACTTCATGGTGCTGAGAGCGGAGGTGCTCCCTGGGGCTGGGAACTTGAGAGGACTCTGCAAAGGGTCCACCAGGGTGGGTAAAGCATGCAGTACACAGGGAAGAGCCTCCTAGGACCTACGGGAAGAACCACCATGACATGCTTGAGACCAAAGGGCCAGGGTGGCTGGGGTAGTCTGGGGCCCTGGGAGAGGGGACAAGAAGGGACAGGAGAGATATGGCAGGAATTAGCTTGAGGCCGGGTCCTAGTGGCTGTTGTAATGACTGGAGCCTGTAGAAGGTTTTGTAGATTGACAGAGATAATGGAAGTTGTAATTGCTTCAATTTAGTACATAGCTGTTTTCTTTTTCCCCTCTTGGGCTCAAACTTGTGATTCTCCTGCCTCAGCCTCCCGAAGTGCTGGGATTATGAGTATGTGTCACCCAACTTGCTCTTGGCTTGGCCACTTTCTTCTGCATTTGCAACAGGAGGCCAGGTTATGCACTAGTTGCCTGTGGTGTTTGTATCTGCAGAAATGGGAAAGGGGCAGCGCCTGCCTGGAGAGTGGGTGTGTGTAGGTGTGAGTGTGGGGACTGTGGCTGCCAAGGGTCTTCCCTGGATTCCTGAGTAGGTGAGGTATAGCTATTCTGTTTCTTTCCTTTGGAAATGGTCTTGCTGTGTATTTCAGGCTGGCCTTGGCTGCACTGTGTAGCCCAGGCTGGCATTTGTTCTCACTAATGCAGGAAGGTGAGGGCTAATTTGGCCGAGGAGTGTGCCGTGTTTCCTTTCCCCTTGGTCTTGGGGCTGTGAGTCTGTGTGCCAGGCCAGCATTTGGCCCATTGTCTAAAGAGAAGGAACCACTGTCCTGTGTCTTGGCGCCTGGCAGCCTCATTAGCACTGTCCCTGAACCAGCTGAGTTCACTGGCCAGTACTTTAGGGCCCTAGGAAAGGCAGGGGAGCCAGGTGTGCTGGTTCGCACCTGTAATCCCTGTACTCTGGAAGGCTTGAGACAGGAGGATCGAAAGTTTGATCCCAGCCTGGGCAATTTGGCAACTTAGACTGTATACACACACACACACGCACGCATGCACGCACGCATGAAGAGTTGGAGTTGGAGTTGGGTCTGGGAGAGTTTTCTGGAGCTTTGATGACAGGGCAGATTCCTCTGACAGTAAGGGTGAATTCTGCGCTGCTGGCTGCATTAAATTTAGTCGCCTTCAGACACCCACATAGTGGAGAGGAGGGAGCTGTTACTGCTCTTTTTGTACCTGGAGTGATGAAGCAGAGCATGAGATCATGTGGATGATTACTTGGCATGGTAAAGGCTCATCCTGCAGCGGGGCCTAGGGTTGAAACAGTAGTCACCCGTAACTCTCATGGAGTTGATTGTGGCAGAATGTACAAGGCCAGTCCATGAGGGGCTTGGCTGGCCCCTTAGCAGGGTCATTTTTCATGTTGTCCAGGGACTTGCCAGGTCCTCACAGTGAAATCTCAGGAAGTGAGTGTCCTGTCCCCCTCCCCTCCCCCATGGGCCTTGGTTCATTGAGCTCGCTCCTGGTGGCAGAGCTGGAAACTAGAAGTTGTAGGGTTGGATAGCCCAGGTCTTGTCCTGCCTTGAGTATGAGTCCCAGGAGAAAGCTGAGGGGTGTGTGTGTGTGTGTGTGTGTGATGCGCGTGTGTGTGCATGCGTGCACCGTTGAAGTTCTGTCTTGAGGTCCAGCTCCTGGCATCCAGCCTGTTTTCCTCCTCCAGTTCCTTGCCAGTGCTGTGGATAATCCTTTGGGAGGCCCCAGGCCCAGCTACCTTTTCTGTAGACCCAGTCTTCAAGCCTTGTACGGACTGAGAAGGAAGCCTTGTAGCACAGCTCTCGCAGAGAGGACTCCCTGGTCTTGGTTTTTCCCTCATAGTGGCCTTGTGGGTGAGCTGGGTTTTATAGATGAGAAAGTTGGGGCTCAGCGAGAGTAAGAGGGTCGTGTAGCTGGGCTGCCCTTGGAAGGTGGCGTGCCCAGGTTGGCCCCGTAGCTGCCTGGTTCCTTAGGCTCTGATGTGGACTTCGGCGTCACAGTTGAGCTGGAGCGCCATCGAGATCCTCCCTGTGCAGCTGGCTTCCTGCTCCCAGACCCTCGGAGTGATCCGGGACAGCTGGCCACGGGTGTCTGGCACTTCCACGCGCTTTTCGTGTCTGCTTAGTTTTGAGCAGGCTTTGGATCTTTATCCACAACTTTGTGGCTTTGCTAAGAAGGAAGTGAAGTACTTCCTATATGTGCCTGGCCCTGCTGGGTCAAATTCATGTGTTCCCTGGCTTCAGAGCTGCCAAACCACTTTTTTTTTTTTTTAGGGTTTTTTTGAGACAGGGTCTCGCTTTTGTGGTTCAGGCTGGCCCTGAGCTCAGCCTCAAACTCACATCACAGCAACCCTCCTGCCTCTGCCTCCCGAGTGCTGGGATGACAGGTGTAAGTCACCACGCCTAGCACTGTGTAGTGTGGTACTGATTGCTGCTGGGGTGAGTCTCCATGCCCAGTATTGTTATGTGGTTACCGGGGATAGAACCCTGGTCCTTGCGCTTGCAAGACAGGCGCCGGAACCACTGAGCTAACTCCCCGGCCCTGGATTTTAAGATTATTGAGGGTAGATTTATGAGCTGAGAAACTGATAATAGGGGAAAATGATGGTAGTGAGCAAATGATAGTCTTGAATATTCTTTAGTGGACTTGGATGCATACCTAAAGTAAGAAAATAAGGTTGGAAAAGACTTCATTCTTCTTGACTGTAGTGTTCTTTAAATTCAGAAAAACATTTTTCTGACTAGTATTTGCTGGACCTTGCTGTGGTACTTAGGTTTAGCTTGTGTATCCCCAGCTGGCATAGACTTTTTCAAAAGGAAAAATTAAACCACAGATTCACATATACTTATTAATTTCATGACTGATTCCACTTACCTGCTTTATATAATAATAATTGCAGGGCAGTAATAGAATAGTTAATAGCTACATAGCCATTCCCATTATTATAGACAGGCAAGTTAGGTGGAAGACAGAGAGGTGTTAGGCCCAAGAGAGAGTCAGGATGAGCAGACTGTGGTCAGAGGAACAGCCTGAGCTCAGAGTTAACAGGCACCAGGGGGACAGGTCAGGCTGAGGATGTCATGAGTGAGGTAACAGGTGATAGATGGTCACTATCACATTCCTGGTTTTTTATTTTGGACAAGAAATTGAACTCAGGACCTCCTCCCATCCCATCTGCCAGGCAGACCCTGTGCCGTTGACCTGTATCCCTGGCTTCTGACTATGACATTTCTGTTCTTACCTATCTAGAAAGCCTTCCTTCCCCCCTCCCACTTTGTTCTTTTAAGGAATCATTAGCGCACGATAGCAGCCTCCAGGCACCTGCAGATGTGTACCTGCTACCTGCTACCTGCTTGGACTCTGCATAGACCCATTTCTAGTTTAAGTGTGTTTTAGTCCTATAGTTTACCTGGATTTGACTCAGAGGATCTGGGCCAATGCCATTTTTTTGCTATAAAAATTTAGATGAAGAGCCCTTGATTACCATTTTTGGGCCTCCTGACTATTAGAAGCTATTTTTTTTTTGACCACCTCATCAAAGCCATTGCTTTATTGGTTAATACAGATCATGAAAAACAACTTGTAATTTACTCTGGTGTCTTTATTTGTTGTGCTTTATTTTCATTAGTTTGCAAGTTTATGGGAAAAATGTCTTACCACACAAATTTTAGAATAAATGGATTAAGATAAATAGATGGTGATGCTATTTAATAATATAGGTAGCACTGATGCAGTTATTTCTTAGAAGGATTAGTTCTGGGAAGGAAAATGAAAAGACAGTTTGGGGCAGCTCTGTTTGAGCCTTCTGTGTTAACAAAGTTCAGATATTCTGTTGGAAGCTCAAGGATCTATATAAACAGGTGGAAGCTATTTTTCTCTTGTCCTTGAATTCATTCTTCGATTTTGGGAAACTGGGATACAGATTATGTTGCCACCCACTGTGGCTTGCAGGGAGTAACGGAAATAGAATATTGTACATCTTGACAGTGTGTGGCTATGTGAAGTAAATGAGGAAGAGAAAGAATGTTAGTTTGTGGAGATATTTGTGATTGGGGAAAGGAACCAAGTTATGTAAGATTGTTTTCGTGAGTGGGTTGGGCACACCCTACATATCCGGGCCTTCCAACTGTATATACTTTAATTTAGATGTTTGCTTTTTTTTTTTTTTTTTTGGTACTGAGGATTGAACTCAGGACCTTGCACTTGTGAGGCAGATGCTAGAACCACTGAACTAAATCCTCAGCTAGATGTTTGCTATTTTAAAAATGAAAGAACTCCACAGATTATACTTACAGGGTATTGCAATTTTACAGCAACAATGTGTAGAAATTTTGAGAAAGGTTGCATCACAATACCAATGTCAGATAGTTTAAATGCTGTGTGTGGTTGTGTGCCTGACGTCTATGTAGTCTTTCCTCCTTTGGACAGGTGTGGTTCTCATGCAGTGACATGGCTGTATGTCTCTGTTCTGCTTTTGAAGCTCAAGGCCTTTGTTGGTCTGGGTGTGACCAGGTGGGTTTTATGGGTGGTGTTTGCTGGACACAGCTTGGAAAGAAGAAATGCTGTCCTTTCTCTGGGTAGGTTCACTGGCTTTTAGGTGTCCATTGGTAATCCGCTGATACTTTCTGGATGTTATGAAATTTAAACCAGCGAGGTAACTCGGACCACTGAAGCATCCAGAGCAGGTGCGCTGTCAGAGTGAGATCACTACCTGAATTAAAGAGTATGAAGCTTGCTTTCTTCTGAAGACAGGGTTCTTTTTTTTAAGACAGGGTCTTATTATGTAGTTCAGACTGGCTTTGAACTCACAGTGGTCCTCCTAGCTAAGCCTCTTGAGTGCTGGCTTATAGGTTTATTTGCCATACCTGAGTCGGGTTCCCTTGGCTTGGCTTTTTTTTTCATTAACTGGAGATTGAACTCTTAGCCTTGCACCGAACTACATCCCCAGCTCTTCATTTTTATTTTGAGATAGGAGCTCACTGGCTGGGCTCAAACTTTTAATCCTCCTACCTCAGGCTCTCAGTATGTCCTGAGCTTGTATTAAGAGAAGGCCTTAGACTTTTGTAATTCAACTGGCAAATGTATTTGTCATATTAAGTGAAATTCCTTTAGTTTGATTAATGAACTAATTAATTTATTCATTTTTGGTTTTTCGAGATAGGGTCTTGCTACAAAGTCCATGCTGGCCTTGAATTCACTCTGTAACCCAGGCTGGCCCCAAACTCTGGGAATCCTTCTTTGCTCAGCCTGCTGAGTGCTGGGCTTGCAGGTGTGCCCCACCATGCCGATGTCAGAATTCCTTTTAAAATGAAGTGTCATGCAAAGTTATTTGTTATACGTGGGACTCCTGGCTCTTCCTTGTGTGTGAATGTTAAGTCAAGACAGTGTTTGACTGAGTGTCCCTCCAACACCATTGAACTTGGGACCTTGTGCTTGTGAGGCAGATGCTGGAAACACTGAGCTAAATCCCCTGCCTGACTGATCCTTTCTTCTGTGGAGTCCACCAGCAGCTTCAGATGCAGAGTGTGGGGACTCAGTGTTACTCCTGGCAGAGCCACAGGGCATGGGAAGATGTTGGTGAAGGCCGGGCCTCTGCAGTATGACACCTCTGGGGCAGAGGGAAAGCATAACCTGAGCCAGGAAAGCATTTGACCTGGTGATAACTTTCAGGAAGCTCACAGCTTTCCCTAATACCGTCCTCAGACGGCTCATCCCTTCTGCAGAATCTGCCTTGCCCTGCTACTTACGTGGGCCAGGACGTGCCCGGATGAGAAGGGAATTTCCACACGTAAGCTTATCATGCCTGTCTTCATAAAGGGATGACTTAAAATTTCCTGTATAATTAGTGTTTATTTATTCAAGTTGTACTCAGTTGGTTTCTGTGTAGTTCAGGCTGGCATTGAACTCATAGTAATCTTCTTGCCTCAGCCTCCGAAGTGTTAGATTACAGGTATGTTTCACCATGGCCAGAGTATCATTACTTATTGTGATAAGGTTTAAACTGTAAAATTTTCTGGAATGTTTTGTCAGTTTTAGTATTATGATTACAACAATATTTCTTCCTTTCTCTTTCTTTTTTTTAAAGACAAAGTCTTGTTCTGTAATTCAGGCTGGCCGTGAACTTGCTGTGTAGCCCAGGCTGCCCCTGCTCTCAGCAATCTTCCTGCCTCAGCCTCTCCTCATGAGCGCTGGAATTATAAGTGTGTGCCATCACACTTGGCTTGGAAACAGTATTTCTGAAGAGTTTCTTTAAAAGGTTAAAACTGAAAATGAGTGAGGCAATTCATCTTCACAGCTCAGCACTTGCCCTTGGGACTCAGACTGATACGGGTTTGCTCCTGGCTTTGTCACTTCAGAGCTGTGCGGTGTTGGGCAAGGTCTCGGTCTTCCTGAGCCTTGGGCTTACTGACTGCAGAGCCTAGGAGCTTAAAGTTGAAGATGGTGTTCAGTGCACAGGTGATGTAGCTCAGGGTTAGTGCCAGCAGCAGTGGGGATGGGGAAACCTTGCACTAACATTCACTCCTAGTCTACTGGCCCATTTTCCTTTCAGCCTGTTGGTAAGTCGAGGTTCTACTGGGACTGAAGTGCAGGTGACCTTCTGGGTGGTCATGGGAGCCAAGTAGAAGTAGGTCACAGTGATTTATGACAGAAGAACTTGATTGGGGAAAGCAGAGTTCCTCCACTCCTGTCCCAGAATCCTCCTGTTTTTGCTTTATGCACATGAGGAATAAAAACCTACCCAGCAATTTAGCTCAGTAGTTCCAGCCTTGAGAGCACAAGGTCCCAAAGTACCAAAGAGAGAGAGGGAGAGAGGGGAGGGGAGAGGGAGAAATAAATATGTACTTTGATTTAAAAAAAACAGTAGTTTAAGAGAATAGTAATGAGCATATGCTGGTTGTGGTTCGGTAAGGCAGGCTTTCCCTGCTGCAGAGGGTTTTGCTCATTAAAGCCTGAAGATTCTGCCACTGGGCGGCATGTGGAATTTTCAGTGTGGATGCATAGCTTGTGAGAACAGGGAGCCATCATTTAACTGTGTTTTATACTCTGGAAAGTGAGGTGGAATAGCCAGGATTTGGTTTGTTTTTGGCAGGTGCTTTACTGCTAAGCCCTACCCCAGGCTTGGCTTGGTTTTGTTAATCGTCAGGACCAGACTTTTTTTTTTGGAGACAGGGTCTCGTTTTGTAGTTCAGACTGGCCCTGAGCTCAGCCTCAAGCTTACATCACAGCAGTCCTCCTGCCTCTGACTCCTGAGTGCTGGGATTACAGGTGTGAGTCACCATGTCAGGCACTGAGGTATGTGGTACTGATTGCTGTTGGGCATGAGTCTCCACACCCAGTATTGTATGTGGGTAACCAGGGATGGAACTCGGGTCCTTTCGCTTGCAAGACAGGCGCCAGAACCACTGAACTAAATCCCTGGCCCAGGACCAGACTACTTGCATAGGTAGTTTCGTATCCGGAAGCACAATGTGTGGGAGAAACAGGCTGCCTGCTCCAAGACAGCATCTGCATTCCACACAACAGGGATGCTGATGTGTCCAGTTATCAGCTGCCATCTTGGGCTACTGCATCAGTCCTCGTCCTGCCTCCTTGAGTCTCACTGCTTCCCAGCTGAGATGGAATACTGAAAGCTCTTTTCCAGAAGAGTGTTAGTTTGTCGAAAAATTTTCTCTTAAGTACCAGGAATCAAACTCAAGACACATTACTTACAAGGCAGTTGGGCCCCCACTGAGCTACCTACATGGTCAAGGAGTGCTAGTTTGAAGAAAGTGCCAGTGGGCTTTCTGACCTCTTTGGCTGCAGAAGTTGTTGGGTTATAAAAATATATTTATGGGCCGGGGAGTTAGCTCAGTGGTTCCGGCGCCTGTCTTGCAAGCGCAAGGGCCCGGGTTCGATTCCCCGGTAACCACATACAATACTGGGTATGGAGACTCACACCCAGCAGCAACCAGTACCACATACCACAGTGCCGGGCGTGGTGGCTCATGCCTGTAATCCCAGCACTCGGGAGGCAGAGGCAGGAGGATTGCTGTGATGTGAGTTTGAGGCTGAGCTGAGGGCCAGCCTGAACCACAAAGCGAGACCCTGTCTCAAAAAACCTAAAAAAAAAAAAAAAAAAAAAA